>JAVJIF010017584.1:0-66567 GCA_038442645.1 Agave tequilana
CCTCTCTCATTTCTCTTCTCAAACCCAATCTAAATGAGACTCAGGCTTGCTGGACATGAGGAGGAACAATTTAGACTGAAGGAAAGCAATTCTGGTGAGTGTATTTCGATTTATATGATTTTTTTTTCATTCAGGCATTTCACCAAATATCTTGAGCACAGTGTATTGTTTACAAATTTTATCATGTAATACTTATTTAAAAAACCTAAAAAAAATATGCAGGAACATCCAAGAAGTACCTCCTATTTATCATTATTTTTATTAGATTTTTACAATTTTTTATCATCAAAAAAAGAAAAGAAAAAGAAAAATTAAATTCAATGAAAACTAAAAAAGGTTACTATAGCAACACTGTAGCAGACCCAGCCCGGCACTGTAGCAGACCAAAGCCCGGCACTGTAGCAGTCCAGGCCCATTACTGTAGCAAACGGACCCATACGAAATTTTCAATATTTTTGGCTTATTTAGAAAAATTAGAAATAAATTTCAAAAAATTTCAGAAAAATTGTGTAAAATCACAAACTGAATTTTTAACTTGTAAATTACTTTGGCAATTAAATAAATTAAAATAATGTAAATTTATGATATTGTACGATAATTATCTAAACTGAATTAAATTAATTATACATTTTTGAACTTGATAAAATAACTCAATATCCTGTACAGTGAAAATCCAGGTGATTTTTCTAATCTTTTATGTCAGTGTTTTTTCTTTTCGTAAATGAATAATGTTTTATTATGTATGTTATTGTATTGCATAATTTATCTAAGGCTTAAATATTAACATTGTTTATTTAATTCCATGAATTAAACTATTTTACCACTTGATAAAGATTATGCATTGAAATGTTCAGCTTAGGATTGCAGGAAAGTATATTATGAAATATTTTAGTAAATAATTATTAATTCTTAGAAAGTTATTTTTGATTAATTGTTTGCTCAAAAAAATATTTATGAATAATAGTAAATAACGAAAATCCAGGTAAGTGGTTAATCCTTTTAACAAATTAAACAACAATGTGAGTATTTACGTTATTTGTTTATTTTATTTGGGCGTGTTATAGTATCATTTCATATGAGTGTTTACTCATTCATTTTATTTATTTGATCGGTTATTTGTATCATTTCTTGTGACTATATTTTATTAGTCTATTTATTTTGTTTGTTTTATTGTATCATTTCATGTGTGTTATTTTTTTATAAATTGATTGTGTTAATTGATTAATTAATGTTCACTATCATGTTCTATCTGGAATCATCTGGTCTGTTCATGTATAATTGTTACATGTATTTTTTATAGTAAATAATTCTTGACCCTGAATGATTTGACTGGAGTAATTAGTAGACTTTAGGAGTGAAGGTTGATTTTGTGATTGGGGAGTTGATCGGTTGGTGGAATAATAAATTTTAAAGATATGTAGTGGACTATCAGACTTGTATTATTATACACAGAGAGAGTTTGAATATTTATGGATATTGGATCGGATATACTCTTGATATTAGACATACAGGACTCTGTTGTGCGCAGGACAACAACCTCTCTGAGGAATCCACCAACTAGGCGGAGACTGATGCAGCCGGAGATGTAACCAACATGACAAGAGTAGAGAAACAATGGAGAAAAGCAATCAACACAGTATTTAACGAGGATCGGCAACGTGCCTACGTCCTCGGGGCAAGGGGAGAGAGATTTTATTGATTTAGCAATCAATACAAACTCATACAGAGGGATACTTGAGAGATGTTTCTAGGATACAATACACGAGGGCTATAGCACTTATTTATAGCCACAGAGTCCCTGGGTTTTAGGAAACCCCGATTGGATTCGATCCCAAACAGAAAAGGAATCTGAATCCTGAAAGGAAAGTCAAAACGCGTCTGCCGGTCGACCAGGCGGTCGATTGACCCATGTCCACGGTCGACCGCCCGGTCAACCGAACCCAAACAGAGAGCAGCCTGCTTTCAGTTGGTCGACCGGGCCCAAAATGATTTGTCTAATCTTGCATTAGACAACAACCCTGAACCTTCTCCAGCAAGGAATGGTTTACTTCCTTAGCCAACCCATGTATACATTCTGTGAAGTGAGTACCAATACCAGTGTTCTGGCTAAATCATAGGAATTGGTTCATGTCTCTTTCAATATTACCAATCTGTAGCTCCTTGATCTTCCTACCTATCTGCTTCTCCATTCTTCCTTTCCACTCACCAACATATCTAGGGCTTCACACCTTTATCTCATGAGATATATCCAATAATGTCTAGATAAATTATCAATAAAAGAGATAAAGTACCTGTGGACCTCCAAGCGATGCAGTCTTAGCAGGTCCCCAAACGCTTACGTGAACACAATCAAGAATACCTTCTGAGCGATGAGTACTGGTGCTGAATTTTACCTTCTTCTTTTCTAGAACGCTGTGTTCACCCACCAAGTTGCAGGTAGCAGCAGCTTCCAACGATCCCTTCTTTGCAGAAGCTTGCAAAGACTTTTCACCTCCATGTCCGACCTTCACCTGCCAGACCTTTATGCAACCATTATTTGAAGAATTAGAAGTCTCCACCTGACCTGTAACTGTACTACCCTTCAAATAGTAGAGATTGTTCCGGCGGACGCCCTTCATCACATCATTGAACCTTCGAACACCATCTCGTATAGATACCACAAGGCCCAACACTTCCAGAGTGCCAACAGAGATAGATTCCTTTTGAGTTGAGGTACACACCTCACTTCCTTCAATTCTCGTACTATCCCATCAACCATCTTGACAAGGACTGTACCTATCCCTTCTATATTACACGGATGATCATCACTCATGACCGTGTGTAACCCCTGCTTCCCGGTGTACGTATCACAGTATCAGTACGCGATACGACGTACAAAATTGATTTGACCTCCGTGGTAGTCCGATTGAGCTGATTTTAGTTTCAAAAATCATTTTCTAATATTTTAGATTTTTTAGGATTTTTTGAAATTTTTCTGGATTATTTTGAAAAATCTCCGTGTCGGTGTCGACCGATACCGATAATCGGCCTTCCGATTTTTATTTCACAAACGGAGGCGAATTTTGAGAATCCGCTTTCACCAGGGGTCTTAGAATCATATTATCTACATTGGGGTATTTTTGGGAATTTTTCTGAATTTATCGAAAATCCGGCCAAACTGGTGTCGCCCATATCGGCGAGACACTTCGGGATTTTTAATTTGTAAACCGTCTTGAATTTCTAGAAACCGTCTTCATCTTACATTTCAGGATAATATTTTCTATTTTCTATAATTTTTGGGTACCGTTCGGAGCTAGTCAATTTTTGACCTATTAAAATAATATATTTTTTAAACATTTTCTTTTCTCTTTCTTTTTCTTCTTCTTTCCCTTCTCCATCTTTCCAGCGAGTTCTCCCCACCGACTTCCCATCTTCCACCGCCTTTCTCTCTCTCCCCCTATAAATCTCTCTCTTTCTCTCTCTCTCACAGAATCACACACACTCTCTCTCTCTCTCCTCTCTTCTCTCTCTCTCCCTAACCTCTCTCTCTCTCTTTCTCTCTCTTTCTGTGCGACCCAAAATAGGGGGCACCTGTAAACAACCGGCCGGCACCCCTCTCCGGCCGGCGCCTTCCCCGGCCGGCGCCACCGCCACCGCGGCCGCACCCCTGGCCGGCGCCACCGCCGCCGCCGCCGCCGCCACGACCCAAGCCGCGCCCAGCCCGGCTGACGCCACTGGCCGGCGCCACCTCCTCCTCCCATTCCTCTTCTTCCTTTTTCCTTTCTTTCTCTTCTCTTTCTTCTTTCTTCTTTCTCTTTCCCCTCTCTCTCTTGTGCTGACCACCGCCGGCGGCCAGATCCGCCGCCGGCGGGGTTCCTCGCCGCCGGCCAGCTTCGCTGGCCGGCCATGGCGTGCAGCAGCGGCACGCTGCTGCCGCTGCTGTGGTCTATTTCGGGTTCGGGTGAAAACCCGAACCCCAATTCTTCCCTAAACCCGAACCCAAATACCCATTACCCATTAACCCGTTAAACTTAAGTTCCCGGGTTGGGTATTGAATCCAAACCCGACCCGATTACCATCCAAACCCGCATCCAAACCCATTACAGGTAAATTTACAGAAAAACCCCTGCTCACTTTTATTAATTACATTTAAATTATTTTTATTTACATATTTAACCCTATTTGTTATGATTTAGTGTTCGGGTGATAACTGGAGCATCCGGACTCCGATTCGGGCGATTCTGGATCCGTTGCGATCGTTGGAACGAGAGCTACAGTCCTGTAGCCAGTTTGTGAGTGTTTTTATTTTATAAATTATAATTTATCATGTTTAGTGATATTGATTGATATATTTGAATCCTGGATAAAAGACTGTAATACACCCATTGTAATAGGTGATTCCTGTAAGATTGTTAGGTAATATAATATAGCGAAACAATTGTAGTAACAAGAAATTCTGATATAGACAACTCGGACACAGTCATCATATCGGCACGGCACTGATACTCGGTCCATTATTTCACCATAGACTTGGACACTCTTATTTCATGTATTTTCTCACGGTAGAGATAACTAGCGTCACATGTATATTGATCTATAATATTCTATGACACTACACGGTCACTAGACATACTTGCTAGACACCGTTTATGCTACACAACTATGTTCCACCAGTATACAGATAAGTACCGCATGTTGTCTTATTGCTATCAGGCATGAGACCAATACCATAGATCACTGTACATGATATGAGCCACTGACCATTGATATTTATATATAATTGGACCGATACTACGTCACACTCTTATTTCGTATTCATGTCTCACCGATATATACATGTACCACTCACGGATACTTATTGCACCGACAGCACTGCTACATAGGCTCACCGCACAAGTGCACATGCATATGTTGTTTCTATCTTCTTGTCATATGGATCACAGTGCATCTTACATGTATTATTGTGCCATGTTACTGTATCATGTTATATGATTGTTTCCTGTTATTGATATGGATACTCCCGTTACTGGACATGAGAGCTGTTGATATACGATATGTGGACTTCCACATCTATTGATCCCGTTATATTGTTCCCGTTATATTGTTTCTGATATATTGTTCCCGATTCCCGTTATATTGTTCTACGCTATCAACAGAGCTCTGGTCCAGTTATCATGTTACCCGTATCATGTACTGTTATTTGTTCTTGTCACATTGTATACTTGACATATCAGATCATAATGATAACTTGGGTATGGGGGAGACTTGACGGTTGATTAGATCTTATCGGGTGATGTACTGGATCCATATTGTTAGTCCCACTGCAGGGGACGGTAGTGCTACCTACCACTAGCTCCATGAGCTCCCGTTACTTGATTCGTGCTCCCCTCTTAGCGGAGGGCCCTGGTCTCAGCAGCCAGGGGTCCGTTTAAGGCCGTGATCCCGGGTATGCACGGGATACATCCACCCGATAAGAACTCCTCGACCATGGTTTCCAATTAACATAATAAAACAGTATACACAATAGTGACGTTGGGAACACTTGTTATTTGGTCACTCTCTCGTCTGGATAATGGTACCCGTAGGCCATGTCCGGATGGGTTCGACTGGAGTGCGGGCTCCAGTATGAACTGCCAGTGGTATGGGACACTGGAAGAGATTGATTAAAATATCAAGTGGTACTGATTTCTACTATTGTGTCAATCACATGACTTGCCTGATACATGTATACTAACTTGTTACTGTTCCTGTTATTTTGTCTGCTTTCATGCTCACTGTGATCATGCTTACCTGTTACTATTCCTGTTCATGTTATTGTATCCGCTATCATGTTACCTGTAAACTTTGCTACACTACCTGATACCTATGGTGGCATACTACTCATGCACATGTACACCTTGCATCATATATATTCTGTTTTGTATTGCTTATATGCTATTTAGACACAATACAGTAGCATGTTCATATTGCATATGCCCACCTGCATGTTCATTTACATCACTACCATATTCACTGCTGTTACGTCACCGCTAGATAACATTATGTATTATATAAACTAGATATGATTAGAGTCATGACCTGATGAGAACTGGCTAGGTAGTGATGATATCAAAAGATGACATGTTTATATTTTTTCACTGCTTCCTATATACTTATGATATAATATCACTTGTACCACATCATGTATTATATGTTAGTATCGTGCTTTATTATTATGTATATATTACTGCCTCCTTCATTTTACCACTCACTAGGTCGCTTTCTGACGACCCTGGGTTTGCGTGCCCAGATTGGAGACCCGAGTTCTCGGAGTAGCAGAGAGTGCCTTGGCGTGACATAGGAGATTCCTCATCTGGTCTAGTCATAGGTATCCTGGGCATTTATTTCTGTTATCTTATTTGTCCCTATTTTTCATATCTATTATGATCGCTGACCTATTTCTGCAGGTATTCTTGTACTGCTTTTATGCTGGACCTCATGTCTCTATGGAGGGTATGTACTGTACTGAGGCTTAGCGTACGTACGTGGGGTTTTCCGCCTTGCGTATGTACGTCGCCATAACGTCCCCGTACCTGCGGGATCGGGGCGTTCACCGTGTAACATCCATCTAGCTTCTCAAAGCTAGAAAGCAAGGCCCTATTCGAGCACATGATAGGTGGCTCCGGTATCCTAGATCCACTCAATATTATCTGAGTAACTAATAGTAGGAGTAGTAACAGAGAGAGAGAATACTGATGAGTTTGAATCCGATCCATCCTCCTGTGCGAGATTTGCCTCGTTGTTTGACTCCATCTTCTTACCTTTGGCCTTCGGGCAATCAACCTTCCAGTGCCCTAGCTCCTTGCACAAGGCGCACTGATTCCTCTTCAGATCTCTGAAGCCTGATCTGGACTTCGATCTACCCTGATCATCTCGTCCCTTCTATTGGAACTCCTGCCTCTTACTGCCAATGCCTCTGCAGTTGTGCTCTCTGAAGGAGACAATCTGTCCTACCTCCTTGCTTCGTAACTCACAAGAGTAGCAGACACCTCAGCATAGTTAAGGGATTTTATACCTTTGATCAATGTAAGAGTAAAGGTCTCATCCTCATCTACAGGAAGAGAGTTCAAAAGAATTACCGCCTTATCCTCTTCATTGATCTCTACATCCACATTAACTAGATCAGTAAGAAGCTTTGTGTAGCGATTCAAGTGTTCATTAATGGAGCATCCTCTTTACATCTGAAAACTATAAAGCTTACTCTTCAAGTGCAACCGCGATTCTATGCTTTTCGTCAGATAGTTCTTCTCCAGGATCTCCCACAGCTGCCTCACAGATGTCTCATGCAACACATGATACTTGATGTCTTGTGTCAAACAAGATCTGATCAAACCACACGCCGTATGGTTCATCTTGTCTCAATCTTCTTCCGTCGTTGATGCTCGTTTCTTCTCCAACCGAGAGTGTCTTCGAGGTTTGATGCCGTTAGCGCATCTATCACCTCATACCTCCACACACACCAAAGTTGTATGTGCCGTTGAACTTCACCACATTGATCCTCATCGGATGTGGATTCACATATTTCTCCGACGATATACTTTCTCCAGCCATCTTCTCAACTGATTCCTCAAAGCAATGCGGAAACAAACGGAGTTAGATAAAACAAACTAGATAAAAATATGATCATTACCTCCACGCGAAACCCTCGAAGAGTTTCTGAAGCAATCTAATCCTCCAAATTGATTCCTCAAGCAACCTACACGCTGTTTTGAGATCGACGCACGATCCCACAAACAGTCCCACGCTGATTCGAGATCGACACACGATCTCCACCAAACAGCAACTGATGCCTTCAGAATCAACACACGATCACACGACGAACCTGGGATGCTCTGATACCAATTGTTGTGCCTAGGACAACAACCTCTCTGAGGAATCCACCAACCAAGCAGAGACTGATGCAACCGGAGATGTAACCAACACGACAAGAACAGAGAAACAATGGAGAAAAGCAATCAACACAGTATTTAACGAGGTTCGGCAACGTGCCTACATCCTTGGGGCAAGGGAGAGAGAGATTTTATTGATTCAGCAATCAATACAAACTAATACAGAGGGATACTTGAGGGATGTTTCTAGGATACAATACATGAGGGCTATAGCCCTTATTTATAGCTACAAAGTCCCTGGGTTTTAGGAAACTCCGATTAGATTTGATCCCAAACAGAAAAGGAATCCGAATCCTGAAAGGAAAGTCAAAACGCGTATGTCGATCGACCGGGCGGTCGACCGACCCATGTCCATGGTCGACCGCCTGATCAACCAGACCCAAACAGAAAGCAGCCTGCTTTTAGTCGGTTGACCGGACGATCGACCGGGCGGTCGACCGTTCCATGCCACGGTCGACCGCGGTCGATCGAGCTAATCCTGTACACATCGTGCACACCGGTCGACCGGGCGGTCGACCGGGAGCATATTCTGGCCTGCGGTAATGTACCGTTCACTCCCTTGTCTTCCAGTCTTTGTGCTATCTTCCTCTACCTCATCTATCTCCTCTCTCCCTACAGATTCGACATTTGTTACTGAAGTATTAGTATTTCATTTGTCACTATTTGATTGTTTACATTTTGATTCAAATCTAGTGGTGATAGATTTAGACTATAATTTGATTTGGCCTTGAGGTTGGTTAGTTCATGATAGTAGTTAATGTGTGGATTTCTTATATAATTAAATCTTCCTTATCTATTGAAAGTTTAGATGAGATTGATGACGGTTTGATTTGATTATACAAGTGAATACTGTATTATAAATATCGATGTGCATTATAAGATTGATTTTAGGCTATTAGAAGTAAGAATTTCTGGATTCGCTCACTTATTAATTTATTAGAGAATTGATAATTTCTTATTGATGTCGAGAACTGGATGTAGAGACATTCTAGATTTCATATTGCTTGAGGATGTTTCACTCTTTGGTTATAATCTTGATCAGATTGGATAGTGATTATTGGTGTGATGTGGCTGAGTTTTCATCTCTATTGGTTGGGATTCAGATATAATGATAGATATAGAGGATTAGAGTAGATTGATAGTAGTTGGAGAACTATATTATTGATCAACTGAGTTTCTAGATTGGCAATGAATTAATACTTGATGGTTACAATGACGGTATTGAGATTATGAGTTAAAGAGACTTGTTACTATTATATCTTAGTACAGATGGATGAGTTCTAAATTAGTTCTAGATGAAATTGTATATGGAGAAATTATTACATGTCATATTATGAAAAATTACTGGGAAAATATTGTCAACCATAACACTTGTATTGTTCCACTGCTTTACCGTTTACATGGTGATATTATTCATATTATTATTGTTACTATCATTGACATTATTATTGTCATATCATCCCAGTAGTCTAGATACATGGGTATTAAGTGATCTAAATAATAATGTAATGGATAACTTGCACTGAAATAGGGGAAATTGATAGAGGAGACAATGTCTGTATTTTTGGTGGACATAGGATACAGGTTGCGCAACCGAGTTATGGTTCCACTGCAAGGTTTTAGGGGATGACTGGCATCCCGTGTTGTTCACATTGTTATTGTTATTGACTACCTAGCAGTAGGACCTGGTTCAGCGCCAAGTGATTGGGTCGTGGTTTCGGATATGTACAGAACCATCTAAAACATGGACAATGTCTCCACTGATCAATTTCAATAACATAGAACCCCAATTGGTATGTGTAGTAGGCATAATATAGGATGCGTTTACTACATGTGACAATTGGGGTTCACTGACATAATTAATAAAAATATCATCTGACATGTGATCATTTGTGATATAGGTTCTATGATAGATATTTGTTTTATATATATCTGTGTGTGTGTGTGTTATGATAGACACCTAACTATACATATAACCTGACTTGGTATATGATTCTATTACATTCTATTTTTCCTTACCGTTCATTTATACAATGTTTACTATTTCATACTTCCATAATAGTATAGTGATATGCATACGCGTATATGCACGTGCACCTTCTCTCATTTTACACACTCATTAGAATTTTTGACTTCCTTGAATTTGCACATCCAGATCTATGGTTGTTATATTCTTTTGTTTAGGTATTTGGAGAGGATGATATGCATTGTGGGAAGCACGGAGTTTCTCTCTACTTGATTGTCAGTATCCTTGCTTCCTTTTATTCTTGTTGCTCCTTTGAATCCCTTTACATTGGACCCAGTGTTTGTTTCTATTACTTTATCATATGTTATCATGTGTGGAAATTTTTATATATTATTGCAGTGATTTTGACTATCATAGTTGAGTTATATAACTTGCTCAGGTTACATTAGGCTTAATGTGTACACATGGTATATCCTTCTCACGTATATACATCGCCGACTCCCATCGCTCCATTGTATTTTGGGAAGTGGGGCATGACACTAACCCACTAACTTACTTATCCTTGTTTGAATTGTGGTCCACATGAACCTAGTAGCATCGATTAGGCCTTGCTCTTTAAAGAGGCACTGATAGCTCATGATGATGGATTCTAATCGATTAAAAATCTATTTCCAAAATCAATTCACTATGTTTTCATCTTCTTCACCAATTCTGTTTTCTTTTGTTTTTTTTCTTTTGAAATAAAGAATAACTCTTTAACCAATTTAGTGAAATATCAAAAAGCTTCCATTGCATTCTTCCTCGTGGATCCGACCCGCATAGTCACTTTGCTATCGCGGTAGTATCGAGGAAGCCAAAAGACCATCTTAAACTCTTATTTCAAAACTCTATTTTTTTGTGCTCGATTTTCCCACGATCACTGCAATCCTCAACGAGAGATACTCCCAATTGTATCGGTTGAGGTTTAGCTTCACAATACGATCTTGAATTAATATGTTTCTTGATAAATAATATATATATATACTTAGACACAACTTCAAGATCATTGCTCACTAGCAATATGAGTTGGGAATCATCAAAACATGTAATTGATTGAACTTTTGGTTTAGCAATCTCAACTTTTTGGTCAACAACGCAATCTTCTTATTTTTTTGAGGGTCAGAGCCCATTATTTAATGTTAAATATGAGAATAGTAAACTAGCTAGAGAATTTGCGAGGATGAATGTGGTGTTTGCTTACTGCTAGTGTACTTCCTTCTAATTCATTATAATTTTATGTAACAAAATGTTTGAGCTAGCTAATTGTATAGTCTCATGCAAAAGTATCTTTGTTTTGATTTTTGTTGTATTTCTTGCTCGCAATGCAAGGGAATGAATTATAAATAGGAAAAGTATATTATAACTGCACTGTTAAAGTAATAAGTGTGTCCAAGGAAGGGTAGCATTATAATTCTTTATTTATTATTATTTGTATAAAGGAGAGGCTCATCCTATCTAGGATAAGCCACAACCTCATCTATTTTCTCCAAAATTTAACGTGATAAAGATCCATCTCTCTAAAAAAATCGCCATTAAAATCTTCTTCTATTAGTCGTCATCGTCATGCCAATAGCGATCCTGCATTGGGCCGCGACATGCAGATGTGCCTAGCACTGGGACATCGCTCTCAAGAGCCACATCCTCCTCGAGGTCATAGATCCTATTTGCTACCATCTTCAAGCTGAATTTGAAAGCAGTTCTTCTTCTTCTTCCTTTTTTTTTGTCTACAACAATGATCGGCTTCTCTAGATTGCAGTAGATCTGACTGAAGTAACTCTTACAACTGGTTTGACTTAAATCCTTTCAGATCTGATTTGATCTCGCCTTATATCTACTTTGCACTCACGCCTCTCCTCTCCTCGATCTGATCCTGACTCCAGAAATGGTGATCTCTTCTTCTTTTCTCTTTTGATGTTGCCGGTAGGACCTCCTGTTCTTGCGGAGCTCATATGACACCACATGATAGCTAACTGATCCTCTTCTATTAACGATGACCGCCTCTTCTCCTCTGACTAGTGTTCTCTCCTCCCCTTTTGGGCTCTTGTATCATCCTCATTCACTTCTGGTGATGCTGACATCTCCTCGTCGATGTTGAAAATGCTTCTTCTGCTTGTAGATTCTTTCCTTTTTGGATGTTCCTTCTCTAACTCTACTTTTATCATGAATATCATGATATTCTTGTTCATCAATGAAATTCACAGTCATTCAGTGTCCATCTTGCTTTAAGTGAAAGAGACATGATGTATTTCAGAGTCTGCCTTGTGTATTCTAAGTAGATTTACAAGCTCGAAATCCACCTTAGTCCACATGAAAGAGACTCAAGTAAATCACAAGTTCTCCATCTCAATCAGGATCGATCTCTTCAGTAGATGCTCCATCAAAGTTCTCTTTTCTTAGCAGCTCTCCATCGCCTAACATCCCTCAACATCGTATTAGTCCAACTTCTTGATGGTTTCAGAATTTATTTTTTGGTACTTTGTAGTGACAATATTTGTATCGTTTTATCTTGGTTAAACAAACTCTCAATGTCATAACATCATGAGTTTGAAGGAGGGTGTTAAAGTAATAAGTGTGCAGCTCAAGTAAGGGTAGTACTGTAATTCTCTATTTAGAAAAAAACTATCGCTGCGCAAAAGGCTTATAAAAAGATGCCTCAACCCTTACTTTAACTTCAGAGTTTTGGTGCAGTGGTAGGGACTTTAATATGGTATCAAAGCAATCCAACTTCAATTCTCACTAGGTACGCATTTAAAAAGTGAATTTAAAATAAAAAATATTGCTACCGCATAAAGCCTAAGTTTTGGCCCATAAAAAGGCTGCTTGACCTGCGGGAGCGTATTTAAATATAAACACCTCAATCCTCATTATAACTTCAGATTTTGGTGTAGTGACAAGGACATCAATATGCATAAATATTTGTTTTCGTCTACATTATGGTTACACACTAGGAACATTCTTAAAGGAATAAAGTTGACAAAGATTGGGGAAGCTATGTGACCAAGTAATATGGACAATATGAATTCTGAAATGAAAAATTTATGGGTAACTTTGTTTTGGAAATCGCGGATTAGAAGTATGCCTAATTCCTTTGAATTTATTATTTATTTGCTTTTGAATAACAACTGACAAAAGTGAGAATATATCTTCATAATAAAAAAAGTGTATAATAAACTGAGGATTAAGTGAATGTTTGGTCTTTATGTTAGGGGGTGTTTGGTTGCAAGGAAGTGAGCGGAATTAAGGAAATGGGGAAGTATAATTGCTCACTTCCCTATCTATCCAAACACCGGAAATAGAAAATAAGAAAAACCCTTTTCTTTTTCTCTTTTTTCTTTTATACAATCATTTCCTCACTTCCAGAGTGCTACAGTTAATTTTGTGGTCATGTAAATCTCATTTGTAATAAGTTGTAGCACAAAACAGTTAATTTTTTGATCATGTAAATCTCATTTGCATTCTACTTACAGTTCATTTTTTATTTTCTTAATTAATTTTTATTTTAATATTATTTGCGGTCAACTTTGTGGTCAACTTTTTCACTTCCATTTTCACATTACCATCCAAGCACCGGAAAAGACATAACATTTTTCAAACCACACTTCCCAACAACATTCAAACACCGGAAAAACTTACTAACCAATTCTCAAGTTCCAAAGGGAACTATTACCGCTTCCTCACTTCTTCACTTCCTCACTTCCACCCTTAACCAAACAGGTTAGTAGAAGTGACCATAATTTCATATTAAAAGGTTGGGAGGCATGGCTTGATTGAAGGGTCAACATAACTCACAATATAATAATAGACTTATAATATTTTTAGATGACACATGCATTTTCAACCACTATTACAAAATAGTGTTCATGATATTTAAGAAAATTTGAACTCAAAGATTATCTTTACAAAACGATGCAGACATCTAGTCAAGATGAAAGAGCCAAAGAGACATATCCAAGAAATCCCAGTTCGAGTTGAAGAAGTAGTAGAGTTTTGGATAATTTTTCTCTTTCTTTATTTTTTGATCTTTTTTAGTTTCTAAATTTAGATTGTAATTTTATTTTTTGATTAGAAGTTTGAGTTTGAGTTGGATTCAATTTTTGTAAAAGCCTATAGAAAGGCCCTATTATATCAATAATAATCAATGAAGAATTTGGAGAAAATTAATTTGTGAGATTTTATTATCTCAATTTGATTTAGGATTATTCCTAACTATCCTCTTTTAAAAAAAAAACCTAACCCTATTGTAGTCTCTTTCTGTCTCATTCTTCTTTCCCAGTGCCTGCCACCATCCAATCTCTCTCCTTCTCTTTCGTTCTCTCCTAGCAACCAAGCACAAAACCTATCAAGCACCCCTCCATCTCTCTCTTGTGCAACCATCAACAGCAAGAAAACTCACAACCCAAACTCCTCTGCTAGTCACTTCTCTGTGCAAGATGACCTTGATGACATCCGCCAACACCCTCCCCTCCTCCGCTGCCCGACGCACAAGCACAAGATTACGAGCCTCTTGCCATCAAGCTGCACCTGCAACAACCCAGCAAGGCTTTCTGCCTCATTCCCTCTTACTACCACCCGTGAGCACCGTTGCTTCAAACCTCTTTTTCGCTCGAGCCCAAGCCAAGCGCGATGTCGCATGCTCCCAGATCGCACCCAAACGAACCACCAGTGCCTTGTTTGGGTTCGTTCATTGGACATACCAATGTTGAAGACAGGAAGTTGGATTTGGATCAGAAGAGGAAATCTGATCCGTGCTTACATCCAAAAGAGAGTTGGAAACTTCGGGTTTAAGTTACTTACCCAGTTACTACAGTAATGAGTCCAGTCCAAGCAGACCTATTAGTGATCCTCTCTCGTTTATGGGTCATATATCTCACATCTGACGTTCGATTCAAGTGTTTTCTAAGGCATTATGATCGTGACGACAGCTTTACATATCATCATCCTCTACAGGTTGCTGAGATCTCTATGATCATTAATAGGTAACTCTCATTACATGATCTCATATTTGTGAGTTGATAACTATCCTCTATTATTTTTATCGATTATATCTGCTAGCACATATACTGTGAGACTGTGAGATGCTATTTGCCCCATATTTACTGATCATATGCATTAATTTTACAAGCTTTGTCATCATAACTAGTATTTACATTAGTTTATTTTAGAATAAGATCGGTACAACTGCCCTTGTACGTTTGTTAAATCTATATGTCTCATATTAATTTTAGCTATTTTCCTACCAAGATTTTTTTTCTTGGTGAAATATAGTAAAGTTTTGTTCTATCACTGATTTTGACTCAACGCATACACTGTTTCACATCATTTTGGTATCAGAGCACCGTTACGTTAGGATCTGCATCATGTAAGCAATTGCTAAGAAATTTTAGTACTTTCTTACATTTAAAAAGATATTGTATTTAGATTTAAGATATATTTAATTTAGATTTACATCTCTTCATCCTCATTTAGGTTTTGTGTAGTACATGCCCACATGTACTGGTTACCCATATCTGTTAGAAGAGTCTAGCGAATTTCACACTACTTTAATGGATCCCCAGCAGATTGCGACAATGTTCACCGAGATAAATGCCACATTAGATACCCTTCAGATACTTGAAGAGAGGCTGACCAAAGTGGAATCAACACATAATCAAATTCTCCCGAGAAATAATTGGCATAACAACACCGATAACCCATCTAATCTCGATGATTAATATTTAAAAAGCATCAAGATTGATGTCTCCAACTTTAAGAAATGTCATGACCCACAACTTTTCATAGACTGGACACTCCAATTAATTATGTACCTCACATGGTACGAACTCACTGAGTTTTAAAAATTTAAATATGCTGCAATTAAATTATCTGGACAAACTAGTCAATATTGGACCAACCTAGAAATCATGCGTGCAACCTGAGACTAACCACCAATTAACACATAGGATAGGATGAAAGAAGAGTTAGAAATAAAGTATGTGCCGTCATCGTTTAGTTCTCGTCTCATGGACAATTGGAATCAATACACTCAAGACAACAAATCTACAAATGAGTGTGTCAAAAAATTTGATGAATTCCTCATCAGATGTAGTACCCACTATAAGAAAGGTGAAACTCAAATTCTTTCTAGATTTAGAGCCAGTCTTAGAGATGACTTAGAAATTGAATGGTTAGTTAGAGGAGTCAATGAGTTAGAGGCAGTATATCTGTTAGTTTAAGATCAAGATTCTGCTAGGACCAGTCACCCTTTCAAGAGTCATGATTATAAAGCCTCATTGTCTAGACCTTCCCCATTTACCCAATCCAATAGGTTTAGTACCCAAGCCCTTTTACATAGGAATGACATCAGGGGTAAGAATCTTAAGTGGGACAACGAAAATATGAGCCCCGTGTTTCTCAAAGTTAGTTTCACAATCAAGTGCTACAAATGTCAATGTTATAGATATTTAGCTGCCAATTACCCTAGTCTCATCAAGATCACCATAATAAATGGAACACCCACCAAATTCAAAGAGTCAGATTCTGAGGAGTACACCTATCACCCAGATATTGTTGAAACTGATATGTTGGTCTTAACTGTATTAGGCCAACGTTGGTGACCCATTTGTCTGTTGTCAAGTTATTCCCTCTCCTCCAGCAGAAAAGGTCCATTGGAGAAGAACTGCAACCTTCTACACGTTCAATAAGATTGGAGACAAGAGTTGTAAGATGATTGTGGTCAGTGAAAGTTGTACCAATGCAATATCATCCAGGCTGTGTGAAAATTTTGGATTAGAGATTATACCCCACAGCCACCCATTCAACATGTCATGGATTGACTCCACGGCACTTGAGGTCAAATAACGATGTCTTATCCCAATCGGTTTCAATCATTATAAAGATAAGATTTGGTGTGACATGATCACCATGAACATGGGTCAAATTATCCTAACTAGACCATGGTTATTCGACAAAAATATCACCATTTATGGTCAATCCAACATATGTCAGGGTAAACAGATTAATCTGCTATCTTTGAGACCCAAGACTGGCAGCCTAAGCAAACATCTACTTTGACTTTGCTGACAACCCCAACTTCTTCAACTTTTCCACCTCTCATTACTACTGTTCCTTCTCTATCTCCCACTAGTCATGCATGTCATGTCCATAAAACGCCCCTTGCTGCCAACACCATCCCACTATAAAACATTCAAGTTTGCACTTACATTTGTGTCACATGAATATATGCACAAACTACACAAAGAGATCTGTGATGGAAATAAATGGAGCAATGTAAAGCCTACCCTACGAACTGGCAGTAGAAAAATATTTAAAACTTTTAATGTAAGTGATTAAGTGGTGGTTTGAATTTTGTCCGAAACAGTTTTCTTTGGGAACTGTTAAAATGTAGAGTGCTGGAACCTTCAAGATCTTAAATAAACTGAATTGCAGTACTTAAGTTATAACTCTTTCTAAAGATTATGGCATTAGTTGTAAATGTTAATGATCTAGTGGATTGCAAGAATTTTGATTATAGCTCATTGATTGGTAAGCCTTTTCCTAAGCCATTTTCTGAGAGCCTCTCAATTAGTCTACTCCAAAATACTCATTCCATTACAGCAGAGAGAGTTGATAAAATTTTAGAGGATGAGACTATCACCACTAAATCTGATAGAACTCACAGGCATTTGATCCGCTGAAAAAGAAAAGAACTAATTGTTGATTCATGATTAGATAAGGGTGATTTGCAGCGATCTGATCCAGTGCAACATGGTAGATCTAAACAATCTAACTCGACGGAGTCGAGTCATCTCCCATCCAGAAAGAATGATGCAGACATCTAGTCAATGAAAGAGCCAAAAGACGGATCTTAGAAGTCCCAGTTCAAGTTTAAGAAGTAGTAGAGTTTTAGATAATTTTTCTCATTCTTTAATTTTGTTGTTTGTAGTTTCTAAAATTTAGATTGTAATTTCATTTTGATTAGAAGTTTGAGTTTGAGTTGGATTCAATTTTTATAAAGGCCTATATAAAGGCTCTATTGTATCAAAAATAATTAATGAAGAATTTGAAGAAAATTAATTTGTGAGATTTTGTTATCTTATTTGATTTAGAATTATTTCTAACTATCTTCTCTAAAAAAAACCCTAACCCTACTGCAATCTCTTTCTTTCTCTTTCTCCTTTCCCGGTGCCAGCCACCATCCAAGTTCTCTCTCTTCCCCTTCTCTTTTGTTCTCTCCTAGAAACTAAGCACAGAACCCATCAAGCCCCTCTCCATCTCTCTTTACCACAACCATCAACAGCAAGAAAACCCATAACCCAAGCTCCTCCACCACTCATCTTCTCTACACAAGAAGACCTCGACGACATCCGCCAACACCCTCCCCTCCTCCACTACCCAACGCGCAAGCAAAAGGCCGCGAGCCTCTAGCTATAGAGTTGCACTTGCAACAACGCAGCAAGGCCTTTTGCCTCGTTCTCCTCCCGCTACCACGCATGAGCATCACCGCCGCCTTAACCCTCTTGCACGCTCAAGCCCAAGTTGAGCGTTGCCGCCTGCTCCCAGGCCACGCCAAAACGAACCACCAGTGTCTTGTTTGGCTTCGTTCATTGGATAGAATCCAATGTTGAAGAAAGGAAGTTGGATTTGGATCTCAAAGAGGAAATCTAACCTGTGCCCGCATCCAAAAGAGAGTTGGAAATTTCAGGTTTAAGTTGCTTACTTGGTTGCTACAGTAACCGGGTCCAGTTTAAACAGAATTGTTAGCGATCCTCTCTCATTTACGGATAATATATCTCACACTCGGTGCCCAATTCAAGTGTTATTTGAGATGTTACGATCCTGACGACGACCTTTACACATTGGCATCCTCTACAGGTTGTTGAGATCCCTGTGATCGTTAGCAGGTAACTCTTTTTACATGATCTCGTATTTGTGAGTTGATAACTATCCTCTATTATTTTATTGATTATATCTGCTGCCAGAAATATTGTGAGACTGTGAGATACTGTTTGCCATATGTTTACTAATGATATGCATTGATTTTACAAGCTTTTACCATCATAATTATTATTTGCATCAGTTTATTTTAGATTAAAATCGGTACAACTTCCCTTGCACATTTGTTAAATCTATCTGTCTCATTAATACTTTTAGATATATTCCTACCCAATATCATTTGTTGGTGAAACACAGTGAAGTTTTGTTCTATCACTGATTTCTGACTCACACGCATGCACCATTTCACATCACCAATTTTTTTTTTTGTTGGAGTTCTCTTGTTCCTACAAATTAGTTGTATGCAAAATCATACGTTTTTCATCCATTTTTAATGTTTGAATATTTGGGTATTAATTTATACTACAGTTTCATTCAATTTCACGAACTTACTTTTGTCACATGTTGTGCTATTCAAATACTATAAATTTTCTTAATTTCATCATTAGCAAATAGGAGCAAAAGCTATTTAGTGTTTTCCATTTCTATCAAAAATACCTGCAAGAAAATTTAGTTGAATTCTATTTTATACCAATATTTTTTTTCTACATACTCAATTCTTTTGGCATCTACCGTTGCTTTTAGTGGAATGTTTTATTTTTTTGCCAACAATCTCTTCCACTATGATCAATTTTCTTACAATAGAAATGCTTGCGATTTTCCTGTCTTCTACTTTACTTTTCTTGAAATTTTGTTTTTTCATATGATTTCATCAAATTATTTTTTTTCTCAAAATTATCTCCTTTTTAAATCTCTACTTGATTGAAGAATTGCTCAATTGAATTGTTATTGGATCTATTCAACATTTTTTTCATGGATTGATAAAGATTTTATTAGTTGGTTAATTATCAATTTAGTTAAATATCTAACTTCTTCTGTTGCCCCAGCAATAAAATTAGATTATAGATTTACACTTCAGTAGACCTTTTCATCTTTTCTTTTCTATTGAAATTTTTGCCAGGTATTCTTATTTTATTACTTGTTGATATTCTTTACCTATTGCAATTCAATGATATAAAATCCATTTTATGACCTATGCCATTTTGCATGCCTTCAAAGCTTAACTTAAATGATTTTGAGTTTTCTCACCAATGATGTGCCACAAATTGAACTACTTAGGCTAACAATAAATCTTAAGAAGAATACGATTAAGAGCTACTCTCATATGTAAATTGCATGCACGGTTAGATTAGAGGTCCCGGGGTTCAAGATTGGCTAGTGATGAAGACACGTGGTCAGATTATGAGAGAGATTCTAGGTCCGAGACATGCCTTTTCTTCTAGAATTAAAAAAAAGTTCTTAGCATATATACCTTTATGTTTCTGTAAAATTACATATTTAATGTTGCATTATGTATATTTTCATAGATGTCCTTTTGCTTTTGTAATTTGCACAATTACACCTTTGTTAACTAAAAGACATCAATTCTATTTGCATTAGGCTACGACCTATATTTCAAATATAAAAAAATTGAATGAATATTAAGTAATGTGTAATTCACTAAATATTTGCAACATAAAAATAATTTATCCATCTGAATGTCTTTTCAACAAGAAACAATTGTGCTATTTAATTACATATAATATAATAAAATATAGATAAATTTAGTGTTATCTTGTAAATTTAAAAAAAAATAATTTAGCCTTGATTTGATTTAACTGTTTTTTCCTATTTACAAAAGGAAATATCGGCGTAAAAGGAGAGGTCATATGAGGGTATATTTTGAAGAAAAAGGTAAAAGTACGTAATTATTATCATAATAATAAGGGCGTATGTGAAAAAACGCCAGAACGGAAACTCAAAACCGGCCGTTACACTTCAACCGCCCCTGCTTTGAAATTGAACACGCTCATGCGTCCGAATTCGATTTGGGTAGAGATTGTTAGCTTAATTCTTGAAAATTTTCCCTTTATAAACCCACCCCTCTCTGTGTGAGAATGGAGAGAGCAAGGAGAAGAAACCCAAATCCCCAATTTTGCCCCTTTCCCCTTTCTCCCATTCTCTTCAAACCCAAATCCGAACCCAAACCCTATCTCTAAGCAAGAAGGAAACCCCTCTCTGGATTTGGATGAAAGCTTCAACAAGATGCGATGGTAAGGATCGATCATGATCCCAAATCCCCCTTTTCTTTCCCTTTCCCCTTTCTCTCTCATTCCCTCCAAACCCATATCCGAACCCAAAAAACCCTATCCCAATGCAAGAAGGAAACCCCTTTCTGGAGTTGGATGCGATCATCAACAAGAAGCGATGATGGAGATCGATCATGACGGTGGTCGAACACAGCGGCGGGCTTGATTTCAAATTTTAGGTCAGTACAACAAGAAACCTATTTTTTCTATTTTGTTAATTTCTTTTTTAAATTATGGTCTCAAATTGTGATCTAATTGATGAAAGATACTGTTTAGGGTTCCATTGTAAATAATTTGCTTGTGGTGTGCTATTTGGTTACATGTGATTTTCAGTTTTCTTTTTGGTGCCCCATTTAGAAATTACCCATGAATCTCACTCCCAATCACCCATGAATCCTAGGCAATGAGTTAATTAAAGCCTTTTTTGCCTTCTATTTTTCTTTTTCTTCTTTCAATTAGGGTCTGAAAGATTAGGGGTTTATAATGTGATTAAAGAAAGATACTGTTCATCTTTCAGTCGTATGACCAGAGCCCATAGAAAAAAGATTACAGATTGCTTACTGTTGATGTGTGCAAGATTTGCTGATAGAAGATCCAAAATATTAGAATAGCTTTCACCTGAAGTTATTATCCTACCAGTAGTTTACCAAGACTTTCAGGATCAATTCAACAGTCTTTCGAGCCTCTACTTGTCTGAAGTTTTTCATTTTGACTACTTGGAATATAGAAACCACTCCTCTGGTTGTTGCTCTCATGACTCATAATGCTATTTAAGTGTAACAGATTTTATGGTAAGTAATTTCTGCATATATGCGATCTTGAAACTTAAAGCACAAACTTTATTTTTAATAGGAGCATATGGTTCTGTTCAACCTATTTTGCAAAACAAAAGATGTAACCATCTAATAAACAATTCTTGTTGGGTGACACTAAGCAGGTACTTATCGAGTAATCATATTTTTTAGTATTTGTTTACACTTTCTCTACAATTCATTTAGATCCTTTCCTGCTCTTATTGCAATAATGCATATAATGTATTTACCAGGTTTGATGCCTTTTCTTCCTTGTATTGTTTCATCCCTCATGTTAGTATGGGAGGGTGGCATTCTGTCAACTTTTGTACTATGGGTTAAAAATAAACTTGGTTGATGGTTGCTATTCTTTTTGCCAAGTAATATTCTTCCTCATCTTTTCAGTCCATTTGAAATTTCTGAACTGTACCAATGTATTAATATATCTTCAGGGAGGTGCGCTTGCTTTATTGCAAAGATTATTGTCAATCGTGGATAAGCAATTGACGACAGCATCTGTTAGTAGGAGACAAACACAAGAACTTAATTAGTTTACTACTCAGAGAAGACTCTTCTGTTGCTTCCTGTTGTTCAAAGATGACAAACTTTCTGTATTTCCATGTCGTCCATAGGCGAAAACTGAGGCCGGCTAAAAATTTATGTGTATAATTTGGTCAGCAAGGCCCAAACTTGGACCTTAATTAATTTAAAATGGGTCAAATCTAGTTCCTATGAAATTCCTCTCCCAACTCAGATAAAAACTATGGTTTAATTCAAAGACAATAAGATTTTAATCTGATCATGATGAAGATTTGTACAACAACCGATCCATCCCTCTTTAAAGGAATCAAAATGTGCTGCTTTGTGATTTTGCTTTTATGAACTAACATCTTTTTATGAATTTGCTGTGATTGGCACTTTGTTTGCTGTACTATGTGTGTGGGTGAAAGTAACAGCTCAGAATTGGGATTTGGAGAGACATGTATGGATTAGAGGTATTGGTTTCAGTGTTTGAAGTTTTCATATTGTATATAATGCTCGCTGTTGTGTTTAGCTTGGACTGGACTTCTGAGGGTTATTAGTTAAAATAGAAATTGACAAAAGAATGCACATATCATCTCATAGGAAGATTTATAAATGGAGATGACATGCTTTTGTAGAGCATCCTTAACATTATTGTGCTTATTAGTATCAGTTAAGATGCTTTACTGGGTTTAGTTAGGTGTTGATGGAAGCCTTATATTTGTTGAGATTATCGTCAGACTAAATATTATGTGCGGGGAAATAAATTTTAAGCATACAGAACTTACAGGGGTCTTTGGCTTTTCCTGTTCTCATGTATGCATGTGAGAGCTTTGTCTCAACTCTCAAGCATCTTCAAGTTTCGTTTGACAATACATCCGATGATAACTTTAGACTACAAGTGCATAATGAATTCCTTCCAGCCATTTTCCTGTAACATATTAAATCTTTCCCTGCACTACATCTCACCTGTTATTTTACCTTTGCCTGTTGTTATGTGTTCAGCAATATCTATGACTTCAGCTATGGGTATAGGTTTAGTGATAATGTTAAATGCTTAATTAGTTCTTTTTGAGTTATGTTGTTTTGTGTTAATTTCTCATGGGATTTTCTTTCTTTTTACTGTGTGCCATCTTGGACTTGCTAACCTTTCCGGTTCCTATCTATTGGTTTATGCTTAATAACTGTGGAATGCTAATGTTAGCATTCCATTCACAGTCTCTTTTGTCATATGAAATTGATAAATTGTATTACTGTGAAATCATGGGTACTGCTTTTAGGATGTGCAAGCCTTTTCCAATACTAGAGGATTCTTGGGCACATGTTTCTAAATAGATGTCTATATCATTATTACTTATATAAGAGATTTGAGCTTTTCTTGAAAACAATTTCCCACAGCAACTGCATTATTAAAGATCATGATGCATGAAAATAATTTTCTTGGAAATGTAGAGATATCAGTGTTGATGAATCTCCCAGAGGAGCAGATATTTCTGCCCCCAGCACATTGGAAGAGTCTTCTATTGCTGGTGAAGAATTTCAGGAGAACACAAAAGATCTGCCTGAAAAGGCTACAGAATCTGGCAGTACAATGTCACAACCTGCTTCAGGAATCGAAGGAAAAATGCAAAAAGCCCAGCAGTCTCAAGCATCAGGCCTTCCTCACATTCTTTAAGCCCTCTCAACTCTACTGACTCTTTGGATGATCTAGGGAGCAGCACAGGTCTTCCAACACCCGATGTAGCTTTCTCTCTGCTTCATTCGATCCAAGATATACTAAATCAGGTGCGGGTAATTTGTGCAGGTCATAGATGCTATGTTGTACTTGTATGTATAATTAAAACTTATTATTTTTGTTCGTTGTGAATAAGTTATTTTCATCAATCTGCATGGTAAAAGGTGTAGTATCCAGGATCAAGTATTATAAGCCTTTTTATGTTTTGCACCCGCACATGTAACTGTCACTGTAATCGCCGGTCTTTGTCCAGTTTGATTGTTGCATAGGAGCTTGTTATATATTATATATGATAATTGGCATCTTTGCTATGCTTTTGCTTATGTTGTCTTGACTGGGATCTGGCTTCATGTGGCTTCCAGTTGAGTGATGGTCATGTACTTGCCATGTCAATTTTAGATCATATCCAGAAAATTGCAATGTTCATAGGGTAAAGCACCCTGTCATTTATAATCTACAAAATAGATGTTAGAAAATGAATCATATCCAGAAAAAGAGCAATGTTTACTAAAGTAGGCCAAGGCATCCTTGTTATTTAATCTGCAAAGTAGAAGTTAGAAAATTTGGGCCATATCCTGAAAACAATGTTTATTTGCATGTAATTTTCTGTTTCACCTGTTTTGAAAATTTAGTGATATAATTTATGTTCCATCCGCTCCCTCCTAAACAACAACAACAAGATTAATACTAATGTTAGTATATTGATAAGGTTTTATATGGATTTCACTTTCAGCTTATGAGCATGCAAAAGGAAATGCAGAAACAAATGAGTTCGGCGATTGCGGGACCAGTCAACAAAGAAGGGAAGAGAGCGGATGGAGAAAGCTGTGAAGGCCAGTGTTGATGCTTTGTAGGCTCGTTTGCAGGAGGAAAACACAAAGCATGAGAAGGCTGAAAGGGAGCACATGCAGAAGCTAACGGCCTCACCAGAAACTGTATGAACAAGGATTTGCCGCAAATACTTGAGAGGGCATTGAAGAAGGAAATCTCTTCTGTAGGGCCAGTTCTAGCTTAAGCAGTCTCCCCTGTCATTGAAAAATTCATTTTTTCTGCTATAGCTGATTCTTTCCAGGTTTTACTCTTAGCACAAGCTTTCCTTTCCACCTGGATCTTCACTTTCCCAGTAACTTTTCTGATTGCTTTGCTTGCCGAGAAGTGTTTGGGACAAGGCTGGAAAAGTCTGACAATTCAAAACTTGAATCTACAGTGGCCAGGCAGATTCATGCACAATTCCAAACTTCTGAAAAACAAGTCTTCAGGTATAATTTTCATGAGGATAGCAATTTCTCTCACACCTACCAAATGCCAAAAGCTCTCTTTTTGACTATACTTATGGGTGAATAAAACCTTTAGGAATTTTCTTTCACTGTATGCATGTATGCTTGATCGTGCTGCACACTTCTTGTTGACTATTTTATTTAGTTATTTTATTTTATTCTGCAGGTTACTTGGAGAAAATTTTAAACTTTTTTGCCATTCTCTAGCTTGTTGTAAAGACTAGAAGGATACCATTGATGTCTCGACATGTTTGTTTATTTTTTTATTATTTCAAGTCATTTTACATATACTTTTCCAGTTTTTCAAGGTAGGTATTCGGTTGGTTTCTCGTGAAATATTTCAGAAACATAAGGTTAGTTGTCTGTCACTTATAACTAATATATTTATATATAAAATTTTGTCACGTATAAGCCTCACAATTATAGTTAAGTTATTGTTTATTTGCAGTTAAATATTACAAAATAAAGCTGCAACCCCTAACCATTCATCTGCAAAACAGTCAAGGTATGTATACCTGAATCTTTTAAATACTTTTTTCACCTTGTTATATTCTAAGTTCATTCTTTTGTTTTACAAAATTTAGTAGAATAATGCAGATTTATATTTATCCGTGTATGTTATGTATGGATATGCGTGTTTGTATATATGTCAGCATGTAAGTATGTATGTATTTGTGAAATAATATGTATCTATGAGTCATTATGTGTGTATATGTTTATGTAGGTATTTGTGTATATGTGTAAGGGTCTATATCTGCATATGTATATATATTCATATGTATGTATATATATACTTATGCAGATATAGACACACATATACATAAATACTTACATAAATAGATGCACACACACACACAACATAATGACACATACAGACATTATTTCAGTGTCTATATATGTGTATGTATCTATATATGTGAATATACATGTGTATGTATATGTGAATAATGAATATATGTGTATGTATCTATATGTGTGTATTTATGTACACACACATAAATTTATAATATAAAAAACATACATACATATGTATGTGTGTCTATCTGAATGGGCGTGCAATGTAAGTATGTTTTAATATATGTACGTTTGTATGTAGGTAGGTATAATTACGTATGTGGTATGTATGCATGCATGTATGTTATGTATGGATATGTAAATTTGTATACATATGTATGTTTGCATGTATGTATTTGTGTGTATCTCTCTTTATGTGTGTGTATACATGTGTATGTGTCTATGTGTGTATGTAACTATATATGTGAATATATGTGTATGTGCCTATATATGAGTGTGTGTGTGTGTATCAGAATATATGTGTATGTGTCCGTATGCGTGTGTATTTTTATATTTGAATACATATATGTGTATGTCTTTATATATGTGTATATATATGTGAATATATGTGTGTGTGAATATATATGTATGTGTTCATATTTGTGTATGCATGCAACTATATATGTGTGTATGTGAATGTCAGTGTCAACATATGTTTATGTATCTATAAATATGAATATAATTGGTCTACAAACTTTTCATTAAGTTTCAGGCAGAATAGTTAACACTATTTTAGCCATTAATATGCTCTGAGATTTGTGCTTTGAGATCAGATTTGGGTTGAGAGCTGGTCTTCCATAATTTTTTCCAAAAACACCCCAACTGTAACTTTGCAAAAAAAAAAAAACTCAGAGATTTGTTGCCGCCCTCTGTCTCCTCTCCTATCACCGCCATCGGCCTCATTCTCCTCTCCTCTCCGGTCATCGCCATCATCGCCCTCACTCTCCAGTCATCGCCATTGTCGCCTTGGAAAGCTCGTGTATCTTCTAGCTAGCTGTATCGTCATGTTCGTCCAACCTTCATCAACTACCCCCTCAAACATCATCTCAATTATCTCTCGAAACACCCTCAAATCCTCCACATCATCCACCTCAATCTCATTCTTCTTCCTCGAATCCATTAGCAACGTCTAAAGTACCCGCTTTTCTCGCACAAAACCCTAAATCCAACTTATGAACCAACACCTTCCCTGCCAGCCCTTCAATTTCACTCTTAAATCCAAAGATCCGTCCCCTCCCCTCACCGACAACGCCCCCTCTCCTCCACTGATGGATCTACCATCTTGCAGACAGATTCAACAATAGCGACGACGGAATTAGCAAGATCTACAGCCTCTGGTAGTGGAGCGAGCGACAGATCAAAGTTGATCGCGAGACACTACCGGGCGAGAGGATCCACTGGGAATCAATGATCCCAAGGCCGAGCTTGCTACTGGGGAACGGCGAGCTGTGGAAGGAGCCATTGTAGGAGCTCTTAAGGGGTTGGATTCGTGAATAACGACTGGACTTTGGGGCTCGACGATGAGACGATGAAGGAGCAGTACCAGGTGGGCGGAATGTGGCGGGCTTCTGACGATAGACGGTGGATGAGGAGGGGAGAGAGAGATCGAGATCGAGAGAGTCACTTGTGTTGCTGGTTTTTTTTTGCAAAGTTACAGTTGCTGGGATGATTTTGACAAAATTAATGAAGATCAGCTCTCAACCCTAATCTGAACTCAAAGCACAAATCTCAAGCATATTAATGGCTAAAAAAGTGTTAACTATTCTACCTAAAACTTAATGAAAAGTTTATAGTCTACTCATATATGTATATACATATATAAGAAAATATTCCGGTGAGCACCGGACTCACCAGAGCTTCGTGCGAACTCTCAAACCACCCCTTACATGGATGATCTGAACCGTTTGTCTTGATCTATACACTCTACTTAGGCTACTAATAAAAATCACATGATTTCGACCCTTTTTACCCATGCATCAATGGCATCTTTATTCTATGGCTAATAAAATCAGTTTTTGTAACTGCACTTATGCATGGGTAAAAAGGGTCAGAATCATGTGATTTTTTATTAGTAGCCTAATTAGATTGTGTAAATCAAGATGAACAGTTCGGATCATCCATGTGAGGGGTGATTTGGGAGTTTGCACGAAGCATTCGGTGAGCCTGATGCTCACCGGAATATTTTCCTATATATATGTATATGTATATAGAAATCTATACATGTTTGTGTGTTTTGTTTGTGTGGGTATATTATGTATGTATGTATTTATATATGTACGTCAGTATTTATGTACACATATATAATTATGCATGTAGTAATATCTATGTATAGAGTTTAATACAGTCTTGAAAATTCAAGGCTTAGCTATGCACGTTCACTAAGAAATCATAACTAATACATTTGAGCCTCCCTCTCCATTTCCTCTCGTCTTTCACAATCGATCTTCCATTCTTTTCTTATCCTCTCTCTTTTGCCGGATAAATCATGCATCTTCTCTCTGCTCTCTTCCTACGTAATGTGCTCCACTCCTCGCCTCTCCTCTCAGCATCCTAAGAACTAACTAAAGAAACAATATAGAGATTGCTCTATTTTCCTGCTAATTCTATAAAACTCATGGAGCTTTATCTTTCCATTAGAATAAATTTTCAGGCGTCAAACTTCCACATCACTAAATACATGTCTCTGTACACATGATGCATGTTCTCAAAACTACCTTTAACTGCTTTGAATCCTCCTTTTAGGTCCTTCAAGACTGGTACCAGTGGGTTATTTGTTGCCTGACACCATAGATGAGGATTTCAAGTAAGTCAGGTTTTGATCCAGTGTCTGAGCAACAAGGAGAGGTATTTTGTGTTGTTTGTTATCTTTGGCAATGAGTACATCTTTGGGATTAATAAAGCTCGTGGGCTCTAAATGAGAGCATCAACGAAGGGTGATCAAGTTCTTTTATTGAGCAACTTTTCTAATATTATACTTTCTTTTTAAATATAAATTTTTGTGACTTGAAGACAATTCAGACTTGTTAGCCATTCCAAAACTTGGTGTTAAGACTACAAGTTTGGTATTGATATCTTGACTAGTTTGTTTCTATATTTTCATTTGTTATCATTAAAAAAATGCTATTGTGTATATTTTTCCAGTTTTTATAGGTGGGCATGCGATTGGTTTCTCGTGAAGCATTTTTTAAGCATCTATAAAAGGTTAGTTATTTGTTATTAATATTTTATAATAAATTTTTCCTGCATATAATTTCTCTATTATAGTTAAATGTTTATTTATTTATAGTTAAAGTTTGCATAATAAAGCTAAAATATGTATACTATAATCCTTTAAGTAATTTTTTCAAATTTTTATACTCTAAGCTCATTCTTTTTCTTTTTTCTTTGAAATCTAATCAAAACTGACCGAAGGGGGATTTTCTCTCGTGACTCATATACAAATTTTGTCTGTCTTATCTGTCCGTCCTCATCCGCGCGAGAGAGAGCGAGAGAGAGCAACAACAATGCCACCCTCCTCTCTCCCTTCCAACCTCCTTCCCCCTCCTCTTATCTCCCCTCTAGCCTTGTTCCTTCCCCCTCACCTGTGGAATTTGGTTGGTTCCCCACCGATGATGCAGTATACGAGTTAGATGATGTAGACTGGCAGACATGCATGTATGTTATTACATATATATGTATATCATATGTATCATGGTTCACAGTCGCGGTCTCGGCCGCCGACTCGGTGGGCACTGAGACGGATCGGTCTCGGCGACTCGGACCGGTATCGGGCGATACGCGCAAAACACTACATAGAAAGCTCAAAAAATTCTGAAAAAATCACGATAAATCTTAAAAAAATGTAGATATCCACATTCATGTATTACATGTTCAAAATATATCACCTAGCACATTAAACATAAAGCGAAAGTATAAATACACGCGTCGTCGTTAAAAGCATATCAAAATACATGCACAATATAGTAAATTGCACAAACTACATTCATAAATACATGCTAATGTAGTTATTTTCACATTAAATTGCGATGAGGCACAAAATCATCATCATAATGCCGAGTCGACCGAGTCGACCCCGATTCTCGGCTGAGTCGGTCTCCTCTGAGTTGAGTCGACCGACTCGTGACTCAGACTCGTCTCAGAGCGGGCCGAGACGGATACGACTCGGCCGACTTGTCTCCGACTCGGCTGAGTCTTTGAACCATGCCTGTGGGCTATTTGGTTCCCGACACCATATGTGAAGATTTCAAGAGAAAGTTAGTTTTTGCTTCATTATTTCATGTAACAAGGAAAGTCTTATGTGTTGTTTGTTACTTTGGCAACGAACATCGACAAACGGTGATCAAGTTCTAATTTTAAATTATTTATTAATATAATTTTGCAAGAGCAGATGATTTGGAGACAATTCAAACTTGTTTACTGTTCTCAAACTTGATGTCAAGACACTAGAAGATTGGTATTGATGTCTTGACAGGTTTGCCTCTTTATTTTCATTTATTATCATTATAAAATGTTATTATATGCATTGTTGTAGTTTTTGCAGTTTGGTGTGTGGTTGGTTTCTCGTAAAGGATTTCTGAAACATCTATCAAAGGTTAGTTATTTGTGTTATTTATTAATATTTTATGTTAATTTTTTATCACATATAAATATCTTTTTATAGTTAATATCTATTTATTTACAGTTAACGTTTGCAAAATAAAGCTATGTAAGACAGTCAAGGTATATACTATAATCCTTTAAGCGAATATTACAAACATTTATACTCTAAGCTCATTCTTTATTTTTTCGTCCAAATCAAGTTAGATAATGTGGATTGGCACACATACATGTATGTTATGTATGTTTGTATGCACATATGTATGTTGTACGTATGTATTTGTGATGTGAATATGTCTATGTCTATATATATGTGTGTGTGTGTGTGTGTGTGTGTGTCTAGTTTTGTGTAGGAGTCTATATATGTGTGTGTGTGTCTAGTTATGTGTAGGAGTCTATATGTGTGTATGTAACTATATATGTGAATATATATAAATGTATGTGCCTATATATGCGCGTGTGTTTGTTTGTATTGTGTGTGTTTGTGTTTGTGTGTGTGTGTGTGTGTGTATACATATTTGAATATGTGAGAATATATGTGTATGTTTCAATATCTGTGTATGTGTATGTGAATATATAATAAGTATGTGTTTATCATATCTGTGTATGCATTCAACTATATATATATTTTTGAAAGATTAAAAAATTCCTTGATGTTATACATCCTATTCCATGGACCAATGTTTGCAGCTTGAAAGCAGGGGATTGGGCCCATGGCCGTCATCCAACCTTAGCTTTAAGCAAGGTTAGTCCATTGCATGGGGTGTCAAAATTACAACCCGTCTCAGTTTAGACTCTTGTATACCAATTTCCCACTAATCCTGATACAACAAAATTTCCTTAGGCAGCAAAAATTTTATGCAAGCATGTACCCTATTAACTAAGTACCAAATAGGATGATGATACATCTGAGACATTGATACAATAGTAAGTCTGGCACCTCATCGGATCTAGTTAGTTACCCCACTACTCCAGTTGTCTAGCAACCTGCTTTTGTGTCCATCCTTGTCTTCTGCCCATCTGCTGCCTTGGAGTATTGCCAAGATATCTTGAGTCAGATAGTTGAATCTTTGTAGCTTATCATGCCTTTTCTTGTTGAATATCCTACAATTTCCTTCCTTCCATACATGTCAAACACAGCAGCTATTGTTATCCTGGCGAGAGCTGTGCTTTTGGTTTTTGTGGGAAATGTCTGCATCAGAAGGCTGGCTTCCTCATCCAGTGTGTATACATGTTGATCCATTCCTAGTTTTAGTTTGCACAAAGCCCATGTGTATTTGGAATAAGCACATTCAAAGTAGACGTGGGTTACAGTTTCTGGCTGAGCATTACATAATGGACGTGCAGTCTGCTGAATGATTCCAAAAGCAATAAGTTTCTCTTGTGTGAGCAACTTCATATGGAGAGCTCTTAGCATACTTGCTACCATTTTGGGGGCAATGTCCAGGAAACCATATCAGTTTATGTAACTCAAACACCTCTCCACTCTGCCTTTCTGCATCCCAAGTCGTGTTAAAAGTAAATTCCGCTTTTTGACTCAAAGTCTAGACCCAATAGTCTTCTTGCTGTGCATGAATGTCGATCATCAACACTTGGTCCCCAATACCCTCCAGTGAAGGTAGAGAGATATTCCAGGCTTTGTTTTGGATCAATTCACTAACTTTTCTATGAGGGTTATTAATCATTTCAGGTTCCTCCCTGCCTATGATTTCAGCTAGTGTGCCTCCCTTCAGCCAGGGATCAAACCAAAGTGATTCCCTCCCCATTTCCTATTCTCCTAGTGATGAGTGTCTTTGCTAAGTTTCTGCTGCTTGCTATGAACTTCCATGTGCTACAGTGGAGGGGTGAGTAAGAGCTTCCCAGAAATTTCTCTCCCCAACATATTTTGCTTTCATCCATGCAGTCCATATAGAATCACTATCAACACATCACCTCCATACCAATCTTAAACCAGCTGCCATGTTATTATCCTTGATTCTTCTTATGGCTAGCCCTCCAACTTTTGGTTTACAAACTTTTTTCCCAGGTCCAACATGCATTTTATCCCTCCATAGGAATTTAGCAAATAAGCTCGCCAATGATTTCATAGTAGAGACAGGGAATTTAAAGGATTGAATCCAGAATTGCAGTGTGCCCAACATTATAGTTTTAATCAACTCCATTCCTTCCTGAGAAAGAAAGTGTAGATGACGTCCACCCCTCAATTCTCTCTCTGCATTTATCTATTATACCAGAGTAATTCTTTGTTTTCAGGTAATTAGGAGCAAGAGGAACTCCTAGATACCTAGTGAGTAGTTTTTCTTCCTCAACTCAAATAGCTTCTATCATTGCTTGTCTATTCTGACACCCTTTACTAAAGTAGATTTTGCTTTTAATTTTGTTTATAACCAGTTTAGTATTTGATGCCAACATTTCAAGAATTGTATCAATAACTTTTAAAGAGTGGACATTACCTTTAGAGAATATTAGCATGTCATCCGCAAATAGTAAATGTGATACTATCTGCTCACTTCCCCTCCTTGTTGGTTGTATAGTCAAACAGCCAAATCCATGTGAATTGAGAGGAATTCCATTAAAAATAAAAAAATGTAAGGTGATAAGCATGCTCCTTGCCTGATCCCCCTATTGCTTGAGAAGTATCCAGAGGGACTTCCATTCATCATGATAGAAAACGTAGGAGATCCTATACATTTTCTGATCCATGTCAACTATCTTGCTGGGAACCCCATACATTACATTATGTGATACACAAATTGTCTATTTACACTGCAAATGCCCTTTTCAAATCAACTTTTAAACAGATTTTTGATATATTCTTGTTTTTGAAATCCCTGGAAAAGCTCGTGTGCTAATAGAATGCAATCATTGATACTCCTTCCTAACGGGAATGCAGTTTGATTCTTGGATATCAGTCCTCCCACTACCTACTTCAATCTATTACTAAGAACCTTGGAAATGAATTTATAAAGGAGTTGGCAACATGAGATTGGTCGACAATCAGATAAGGTGCTTGCATTTGGGCTTTTAGGTACTAGTGTCAGTAAAGTATGATTGAGTTCTTTTAGAAGCATGCCATTCTAGAAGAAGGATTGGACTGCACTGGTGATATCCTTTCCCACTATATGCCAATGCGTCTGACAAAAATGGGTATTATGCCATCAACCCAGGAGCTTCGTCTACATTAAACTGGAACACTGCCTTTTTAACCTCCTTATCAGACACTGGCCTAGTAAGCCATTGTGTAGCCTTTTGTGTTAGTTTCTTTTTAATTATCAGTTCTGGAAAAATTGAATTGTAGGAATCAGTGTTGAATAACTCCTCATAGAATAGAGTGGCTGATTCCTTCAACTTGTCTTCATTAGCAACAGTCAAACCCTCAATATTGATTTGATGGTTAATCTGATTTTTATGGTTCCTTACTTTACAGGCATTGTAGAAAATTTTTGTGTTTCTATCTCCCAACTTTATGCAGTTTTCCCTGCTCTTTTGCCTAGTCTCCTCTTCCTTAGTAAGCCAGCCTCCTAATTGCATCTGCAAGTTAATCTCTTTCCTTTGTAAATCCAGGTTCATCATGTCAACATTGAGTGCACATGTATATCTCCAAGCTGCCTTCTAATATCCGACACTTTGTTTTTTGTAGAAATCCCTTCGTGTTCTTTCTAGTGCTTTATGGTATTCTTGAGGGTCTTCAACTTTACCATAACCTGATATTGCATGTATCCATTTACTTGAGTACTCCATATGTCTCTGACAAGTTGCTCAAACCTGCACAATTTGCCCAATAGGTAAAGTATCTGAAGGTTAGGGGTGAGGAATAGTTTGGACAAACCACGAAATTGAACCAAACCGCACCGAACTGATTGGTTCGGTGCGGTTTGAGGAGTTTGGTTTGGTTTCGCAAATTTTGGAGTTCGGTACACCAAACCGAGCCGAACTCTCTTTAACTCAAAAAATTACCCCAAAAAAGAGAGCATTGGTGAATAGTTTGGAATTTGGCACACCCCTCTTCCCCATGTGCACTAGCTCTCCTTCACTCAAAAAATTACCCACTCTCACCTTCACCAAAAAAATTATACGCCCTGAAGCCTGTGCTACTCTCTCTCTTCCTCTTTCAGAACCAAACTATGAAACCGTAACCGAACCAAAAATTTCGGTTCGATTTGAAAATTTACGCGGTGCAATTCGGTCCGATTTTTTTGATGAAAACCTGACCAAACCGACCGATGCACACTCCTACTAAAGGTCTTAGGGATAGATTGTGGTTTCTCAATCATTCTAAGTATCATGGGGGAAGGGTCACTTGTGGAGTGGGATAGATATTGGTAGAAAGAGTGTGGCAACACATCAATCCACTCAGTGTTATAGATAACTCTATCTAGTCTGCCAGCTATTCTACTGGATCTCATCCCCTTGTTGTTCCATGTCCAAGTACTCCCAGTGCTCCTTATACAGATAAAGAGCAGTTATCCATGCATTTATTGACATCTTTCCATTGTGTATATGATAAAGCTGTCTAATTTTTTTCATTAGAGAACCTAACCACATTAAAGTCCCCTGCAACTGCCCAAGGTAGAGTGCCATGACTTTGGTGAGCACTATGTAGATCTTTCCAGAGCTCAGATCTCCTGCTCTGCCAGTTGGAACCATATATTGCTGTGAACACCATCATAAACCCTCCTTTATTTGACATTTCCAAAGTGACATGTTGCATTGATTTACTGATCAATTGGCTTGTCCATACGCATTCCAACAAATCCAGATCCTGCGTAGGCTTGAGAATTCATAATTGTTGGCCGAATCTCAAAATCTAGGCAAACACCTCAAGATTCTGTGCTCTTTGTTTGGTTTACTTTAGTTTCTACTAGTACTATCATACTAGGATTCCATTTTTGTATATGCTCCTTTAGATCTTCTTGTCTTCTCTCTTTCTTGTTCAACCCCTCACATTCCAGATTAAATAGACATTTAAATGTTTTTTGTTTTCCCAGTAGTAGCCCTAGTCCGCCTTCTCTGGGGTTCAGAAAGCGGTACCTGCTTTATCTTGTTCCCTTGCTTCTTCCCTTCTTGATTCTGCTTTTTGGATGGTTGTAGTCCATTTTGGGTTATCCATGGCTATAACTCCTGTAAACAACTCCTCCTCTTGGTCTTCTTCTGCCTCTTTTTGCTGCATGTTATCTTCCTTCATTCTCTCCTGTGCTTCCCCAAGATCTATACCAGTTTCTCCAATTTTTTAGGCCTTCCTTTTTTCATTGTTTCTTTTGCTTTGCAAGGTGAGGTAACAATAGTTTTCTCTGCACTCTGTGATGTTTCTGGTCTCCTTAGAGTGTCATGTATATCCTGTACAATATTCCTTGGAGTGTCAGATATATCCTGCACACTACATTGGCTCTCTATGTTAGACCCCCCTGACCATCTGAAGGATTCTCTGTGTTTGGCATACCATGAACATTTTGTCCATCCTTTTTTTCAACTTGACATGAACCCACTGGCGGAGCCAGGGGGTGGCACAGGGTGGCACGTGCCCCCCCGGGCCCGCAAAAAAAAAATTCCCTACTACTATTAACCCAGGCAAAAAAAAAAAATCCCTTAGCTAAAGCCTAACAGCCTCTCCTATTTTTTGCTCTCGTCGCTCGTTCTCGCTTGAAAATTGAAATCCAAGCTCCAGTCTCGCCGCTCGTTCTCGCTTGAAAATTGAAATCCAGGCTCCAGGGCTAGGGTTTCTGATCTCGCTCGTGGCTTTTGCACTGGTCGAAGACTCAAAGTTCTTCCCCCAAATCTCCAATTAAGGTAAAAATTTCCATTCTCTCAATTTGTTTTGTTTATACTTTTTGAGGTCTAAGTCTGATTCTTGATTATCAAGGGAATTTGGGGAGATCTTGTTTCAGATCCTTGGACTTCTAGTCTTCTCAAAACACTTCCAATTTTCAATCAAGTAAAAAAAAAATTACTTCCAATCAATTGAAATCCGCCGCTGTCAGCCATGGAAGTCATAGATATATAGTCGACTTATAGTCCCTATTAGTCAACTAATACGTTATGTAGTCGACTTGACCAAAGCCATAGTCGACTAATCCTGTGTCTCACTTGATACCAACTCTCTGTTTGTCCATTAGTCGACTTGACAGAATATATAGTCGACTAATAGACACTTGTAGTCGACTAACCCATTTCCCCTAGTCGACTCATCACTGGACTAGTCGACTTATAAAGAAGTTGTAGTCGACTTGGTTCAGTTATCCAGAAACCTGTCACTTGAGCTTATCTTGACCAAGTCGACTAATACCCAATAGTAGTCGACTACTCTTTGGAAATGTCTGCGCAATTTGAAAACTGATGTTGCATTGCATACTTTATTTGCAGAGGGATCTCCTTTTAGGAGGCGGAGAAGAGTCTACCATTCATAGACACAGTTTACAGTAAGTACCATGCTTTTAATTGAAGTGTTTTTTATTTCTTGAAGTTATTGAATTGATTATCAATAGTAAATTTCATATTCATTATGCTTATGTTTGGATTATAAGATAACAACCATGAAATTGAGAACACATATGATATGTTTGTAGGAATGGACAAATTTCTTATAAGAAAATCAAAACCAAATGAAAGTTCAAGTACGGGAGAAAATGTTAATCAACTTGCGCCCAAGTGCCCAAACACTTAAACAATTGACAAAGAATCTGAACCTTCGTTAAAATAGAGACGCATTGAGACTAATTTAGAAGAACTTTCAGCGGATCCTGGATTAAGAAAAGTAATATATGATCACTGGCGGAGCCAGGGGGTGGCACAGGGTGGCACGTGCCCCCCCGGGCCCGTTAAAAAAAAAATTCCCTACTACTATTAACCCAGGCAAAAAAAAAAATTCCCTTAGCTGAAGCCTAACAGCCTCTCCTATTTTTTGCTCTCGCCGATCGTTCTCGCTTGAAAATTGAAATCCAAGCTCCAGTCTCGCCGCTCGTTCTCGCTTGAAAATTGAAATCCAGGCTCCAGGGCTAGGGTTTCTGATCTCGCTCGTGGCTTTTGCACTGGTCGAAGACTCGAAGTTCTTCCCCCAAATCTCCAATTAAGGTAAAAATTTCCATTCTCTCAATTTGTTCTTTTTATACTTTTTGAGGTCTAAGTCTGATTCTTGATTATCAAGGGAATTTGGGGAGATCTTGTTTCAGATCCTTGGACTTCTAGTCTTCTCAAAACACTTCTAGTTTCAGATCGTGTGTGTGTGTGTATATATACACATACATATATATATATACACATACATATATATGTATATACATACATATATATGTATATACATATGTATATGCGTCTGTGTGTGTACATATTTACTTATATGGATATATAGAAATGTAGATACGTTTGTGATTTTTAATTTGAGTGGGTGTGTTATGTAAGTATGTATATATTTATATATGTATACACATTTATATACATATATATAATTATGTATGTTGTATGTATGTGTGTATCAGTATTAATATAATTTTGAACGTGCAAAGCTTACCTTTGCTGAAATTAGAATTAATATGTTCGTGCCCCTCTCTCTCTCTCTCCATTTTTTCTTATCTCTCACAATAGGTCTCTCTCTCTCTCTCTCTCTCTTCTCTCATCCCCTCTTTTGCTTCAGTTCAATCGTGTCATCTCTTCTCTGCGCTCTTATTTCTCTTCCTCTTCAATGTGCCCCACTTATCTCCTCTCCTCTCTTTCTCCCAAGAACTAAATAAGGGAATAATATTAGCGATTGTTGTGTTTCCCTCTAATTCTATAAAACTCATAGAGTTCCATCTCTCTCTTAGAAATTTTCAAGTGCCAAACTTCCACATCACTAAATACATGTCCCTTCATATAGGATGCGTGTTCTCAAGGTCGCCTTTGACCTCTTAAAACCCTCCTGGATCCTTCCAGACTTGCATCCTGGCCTCCTCTACTATGACCTCATATAAGATACGCAAACCCTTTTGTATCCACCAGCTACTTTCATCGTTTTCTTCCACCACTACTTCTAGAAACCCCCCACAAGTTCCCCTACACTGAGATGATGCTGTTGGACAAAAATACATGTACATCTGCCTTTTTCTTTAGAAAAATTAATAAAATCTGTGGAAATGTACTTTAACTTTTTCCTCTCATGGCATGGAGCTAGTGTACCTGTAGGTTATTTAGTTCCCGACACCATTGATAAGGATTTCAAGATAAATCAGTTTTTAATCTAGTGTTCGAGCAACAAGGAGAGGTCATCTATGTTGTTTGTTATCTTTGGCAACGAGTACATCTTTGTGACCAATAAAGCCGTAGGCTCAAAATGCGAACATCAACGAAGGGTGATCAATTTTTTTTGTCGAGCAACTTTTCTAATCATGTACTTTCTGTTTTTGAATATAATTTTGCTAGTTCACGGGACTTTGAGACAATCCATACTTGTTCATTGTCCTCTTTGCATCTCAAGAACTCTATTTTTCGCTAATTCTATAAAACTCAGGGAGCTCAATTTTCCATTATAAGAACTTTACAAGCGCCTAACTTTCAAAAACAAGCCCTTTTGTATCCACCAGCTGCTTCCATCGCTTTCTTCTACCACTACTTCTAGATACCCCACCACAAATTCACCTACACTGAGATGATGCTGTTGGACAATAAATGCATGTACATCCCTCTTTTTTTTAGAAAAATTTAATAAAATCTGTGGAAATGTACTTTATTCTCATGGCATGGAGCTAGTACCTGTGGGTTATTTAGTTCCTGACACCATTGATAAGGATTTCAAGAGAAGTCAATTTTTGATCTAGTGTTTGAGAAACAAGGAAAGATTATCTATGTTGTTTGTTATCTTTGGCAACGAGTATATCTCTGGAATCAACAAAGCCGTGGGCTCAAAATGCGAACGTCAACGAAGGGTGATCAATTTTTTTTCGAGCAACTTTCTAATGTTGTACTTTCTAATTTTGAATATAATTTTGCTAGTGCACGGGACTTTGCGACAATTCAAACTTGTTCACCATCCTTTTCACCTCTCAAGAACTCTGTTTTATGCTAATTCTATAAAACTCATGAAGCTCAATTTTCCGTTATAACAACTTTTCAAGCACTTAACTTTCACATCACTATATACATGTCCCTTGACACATGATGCCCGTTCTCATGACCAACCGCCTTCAACCTCTTTAACCCTTCTCCCAGATCCTTTAAGACTTGCATCCTGATCTCCTTCACTATGACTTTATATAAGATCTTCCAAACCATTTCGTATCCACCGGTGGCTTCCATCGCTTTCTTCTGCCACTACTAGAAACCCCATCACAAGTTCTCCTAGACTAAGATGATGTTATTGGACAACCAGTGCACGCCACCTCCCTTTTCTTAGACCGCATGAGATTGGCCTTTCAACTTTTTGGTTATTAAGACTTTCCACATGGATCAAGGCCAAATACATAGTTGACCTGTAGTCTGTCATGATAAGTAATTGGTAACTGTGGGTTATTGTTGAAGTTATGGAGCCTTATTGCCTCGCACTCGGAGAATTGTTACGTAAGAAGAACTGCGAGGCCTAATCACAGTGGGAGTTAAGAAGTCGAGAAGTCCATTCTGGATGACTCAGAGGCAGGACCTCGGGAAGAGTCTCCCGAAGACTGGACTATCTTGCTGACTCTCCGAGTAAAGGCATACTACAGGCGAGTGTGGGCGAGCTTGGAATTTCAGATGGAGGCATGTTCAAGTGTTTGGGGGTTTACTCCAAGTCTCAGAAAGAGCACTCCGAGCAACAGAGCAGAGGAACATTCTCGAGGCACAGTGAGGCGCAACGAATGCGGTCCACCCTGGAACTTCGCAATACAAGAAACTCAAGTCATGTGTCAAGGGCAGTTTAGAAATGTCACAACTTGTAACTCTAGTTTTCTCTATAAAAAGATTTGCATCATAATTAGGGTGATGGTGAAAACTTAGAGTTATTGTAAAGAGCGAATGTGAGATCTTCTTTATCTTCCTATAATCTCTCGATAATAGTGGATTTGCGAGCAATTGGATTCTCCATAATTTCTGGTGTTCTCTGCATGTTGTTGATAGATCTGCGATCTTGCTCTTTTTCTTTAATATGATCTATTTTTGTTCATCGCCATCGTGAAAGTCCTTATCTCAACAACTGGTATCAATGACGTGAACTTCAGGTTTGAGATGGTGAATGAAGTAAAGATCAGAGTTGTGAGATTCAATGACGTAAACTTCGAATTCTGAAAAATGCAGATCAAAGACTATCTGTACTAGAAAAATCTCTCTCTCGGTGAAAAGACCCACAAACCAAAGAAGATGTCCGATGGTAAGTGAGAGTTTTAGATTGAAAAGCCCTAGGGGACCCGATTGTCCCTGGCATCAATGGTTGCCTTCAGCATCTCCAGGAAAAAGACGATCAAAGACTTGATGATAGCGCTATCAAAGATGTATAAGAAACCCTCGGTGTCTTGATGAAGAAGTTGTTCAACCTAAAGATGGGTGACAACAAAAGCATTGTTGGGCATCTTAATGAACTAAACACGCTGATGAGTTTATTGGAATCGGTTAAGATCAATTTTGAAGACAAAATCAGAACGCTGGTTCTGTTGTCCAGTCTGCTGGAGGCTTGGGATGGTCTCGTAATGGCGGTGAGCAATTCCTGTGGGACAGAACCTTGAAGTTTGATGATGGTTGTACTTCTTAGTGAAGAAGCACATAAGAAGTCTTTAGTGTCGACTGAGACATTAGGGAGTGCCCTGAGTGTTGATTGAAGAGGGAGGTCTGGGAATAGAGATAAGAAAAAGAATGAAAGGTCAAAATCCAAATCGGGAAAAGGGATATCCAAGTCGAAGGGTGCGGGATGTTGGCAGTGTGATAAGATGGGGCATATTCAGAAGGATTGCAAGCAGATAAAGGGTGGAGAAGGTAAAGGTAAAGAGAAGGACTTCATGTATATCACGGAGAGTGATGGATCCAATGCCTTGATTCTCTCCTTGGCTGAGTCCAACGAGTCATGGGTTATTGACTCTGGCGCCTCTTTTCATGCCACCTTCCGACAAGATATCTTTCAAAACTATGTGAAGGTGGACTTGGAAAGGTGTACTTAGGAGATGATAAACCATGCGTAGTGTCGGGGAAAGGCAATATGGTGGTTAGCCTGTCTAATGGATCGACGCTGAAGTTGAGGAACGTCAGACATGTACTGAAGCTGAAAAGAAACTTAATCTTTGTCGGACAACTTATGGACAGAGGGATGAAGACCACCTCCGATGGTAATATATGTAAGAGCACCTTTTGGTGATGTCCTGCGAGAAGGTACCCTCTATATGAAATCAGGTTTTGGGCCATCAGTCTCAGTTTTTTCATCAGAAGCGAATATCAGGGTGTGGCATCGAAGACTTGGGCATATAAGCGAGAAAGTGTAACACCCCGCTCCTAGAATATGTACTTAGTTGCGTATTCAGATTTTTTGATCGTATTTCTCGATTTACTTTCTGTATTTGTTTTGTATTATGAATTATTTATATGATCGTTTTACCTTGGATCCGGATTCGTGGACTCGGAGTCAGCCCTAGGCTGAACCGCAGACCCGATCCTAGGGTATTGCTCGATTTGGTCTTTATGGTATTCAGATTTGACCGATTTCAGTTTCTAACATCGTTTTCCAATATTTTAGATTTTCTATGATTTTTTGAAATTTTTTTGAATTAAATTAAAAATCTTCAAAACCGGTGTCGACCAGTACCGCAGACCGATTCTCAGATTTTTAATTTACGAACGGAGTTGAATTTCTAGAATTGGCTTTTCATATTATTTCTTAAAATAACATTTTCTATCTAAATACTTTTTCTGAGGATTTTTCTGAATTTATCAAAATTCCACAGGATTTAGTGTCAGCCAGTATCGCTGGTTGATTCCAGGATTTTTAGCTTATAATCGGAATTGAATTTCTGAATTCCGCTTTCACATTTCTTCTTAGAATCGTATTTTCTTATTTAATGCATTTTCTGAGATTTTTCAGAATTTATCAAAATCCGGCCGATCCGGTGTGGACCAGTATCGACGGTTTACTCTAGGAATTTTAATTTGAAAACAGGATTTTATTTCTAAAAATCGATTTCGTATTATTCCTCAGGATGATGTCTTCTACCTCTGAGTATTTTTGGGGATTTTTCTGAAATAGTCGATATTTTCTGACTTTAATATAATATTATATATTTTTGAATCTTTCCTTTTCTTTCTTTCTTTTTCTTTTTTCTTTTCCCACCGACTTCACCAACCGCCTACACCCCCTTCATTAAATCCCTCTCCCATCTATCACTTCTATCCATCATTCCCTTTTTTTCTTTTTATTTTTCTTTTTTCCTTCTCTTCTTTCTCATCTCTTCTTCTCACTTCTCTTCTTCTTCTTCTCCGATTGTTGGCTGACGCCCAAACCGGGCTCAATTCCGGCGCCTCTGGCCACCAACGCTGAGGAAGACCCCCCAACTCCGGCCATCTTCTTCCCCCTCCACCATCTCCAAAACCAACAAAACCACCTCCATCTTCTTCCTCCAAAAAACTACCATCTCCACCTTCTCCGTCTTCAAATTAAACACCACCACCACCATCTTCTTCACTCCAATTCCACCTTCACAACACCCTTCTCCTCCTCCCATCTCCCTCAATTTCTCCACCACCACCCAAAACCACCACCACCACCACCATCTTCTTCTTTCAACCACCTCCTCCTCCTCCTTGGTATGGCCGCGCACCACCACCACCACCACCACCGGCCACCTAGGGCCGGCGTGGCCACCCCGGCGAACTCTCCTCCCCCTCCTCCCTTTTTCTTCTTCCTTTCTTTTTCTCTTCCTTTTCTCTTTGCTTGTTCTTTCTTTTTCCTTCCCTTCCTTTCCCTCTCTTCCCCCTCTCTTGTGGGTGGTCGGCGCCACCTCTACCCGCCGATGGCCGTGGCCATGCGCCCCAGGAGGGAGCGCTGTGCGTGAGCAGAGGGGGGGCAACAGCCCCCCTCTCTTTCTCTTTCTCTCTCTCCTCTCTTTCTCATCTCTCTCTCTCTCTAAGCAACTCTCTCTCTCTCTCTCCATCTCTCTCTAGCCGCCTCTTTCTTTAAATTCCCTCTCTCTCCTCTCTCTTTCATCCCTCTCTCTAGATCTCCCCCTCCTTTCTAGATTCTCTCTAAAAACCTCTCTCTAAGTTTTTCTCTCTCTAGCTCCCTCCCTCTAACACTTTTTCTCCTCTCTCTCTTCTATTTCTCTCTAAAATTTATATATTTATTTAATTATATTTTATGGCGCGTACGCTAGTTCCCGGGATTCCAGAGTTTTCGGCTTTTCTGGAGATTTAGGCGAGTGTCCTCGCCTCCATTTGGTTTTCCCCGCTTCGTCGGGTCGACGTGTATTTTATTATGTATTTATATGTATTTTGTATTGGGCTGTGTCCCTGTATTTGTATGTGGCCAAATGCCCGTGATTGTGCATGTATATGCCTGTGACGATGCTTGTATTAGGGTAGTTTACTTCTTACATATATACCATGTCTGTGATGTACTTTTTACTGCTTATTATCATGCGTGGCCGACCCTTCGTGGTCGTTAGCCTCCGGGCTTTCTACTTGGCCTCCGGGCCCTTTCAACTTCTGGGCTTTCTACTTGGCCTTCGGGCCCTATCAGCCTCCGGCTTCTCCACCCCACAGTAGTGTAGATATTATCATGCTTGCATGTATGCTCGTGTAGTACTAACATCTCGTGTAGGTACTCTCGTACTGACACTGGGTTTTGCCCACTCCCAGGCTGGCTACCAAATTGTTTCAGGCCTGTATCCTTATGGATTTCGTGGTAGCTACCGAGAGTGCACTTAGACCCGAGCGTACTTTAGCCTCCGAGCTCTCGCCCACTACCTCAAAAGAGAAGTGCGCTCAGACCGTCAGGTCTTTCAGCTCCGCTTGGTAGGCGTGCTTAGCGCTCAGCGCTTTACTACTAGATTCGTCTAGTCGAAATGTTGCCGGATTTTTCACTCGCACTTTAAGTCGAGTCGTCCTGATAAACTCGCCAGGCGCTCTAGTGTTAAACACTGTTTGTTGTCCATACCTCCAACTTGCTTAGTTCCGCTTGGATGTCGCTTGGTCGCTAATTACCTGCTTGCCAGTCTATTAATTCTTCTATTAATGGTTGTGAAGAATTTGAAATCTTACCAATACTGTTTTTCCTGAAATTGCTTGGTTTTTCGGTATTCGTGCCAATCTTGTATATCAGTACAATTTTACTATATCGTCTGACATGCTTATACTTGATGTGCTTGCATATACCATGCTATTACTTGCCACCTGCCTAATATCACCCTCCTGTCATGCTATCACTTGACAACCGGTGTGACATACTTGACTCTTATAATTATCACGATAACGGAAATGATAACTTGACATCTTGATTATAATCTTGATATGTTATAGTACAAACTGTACTCCTGATACACCTGTATTCCTGATATTCCTGGCTTGTTCCTGCTCATTCCCGAAATCTGATAATTATCTAATAAACTATAAAATGGGACAACTTACATCGGGTCGGGGAAACTTACGGCTATCAATATATGTTCGTGTTTACAGTGGCATTAGGTATGTTGTGCAATTAGAACTTCCGGTCTGACCTGAGGGCCTTCAGGCGATTGAGGGGAGTGTTGGCTCCCTCCTTCCTGGTACCATCTTGATAAGGGCATCCTATAAGACCCTCCTGATTGCCTTGAGGTAGGTTCCGTTCTCCAGCAACGGAACATCCTGGGCCGTGGTCCCGGGTATGCACGGGCCCCACTGTAAACATTATTCGTTGATGCCCTCGTTGGTTTCCAATAACAACCTTGCTTTATTCAGATGTGGATATATGTGCTGGGATGCTAGTTCACATATCTAGACATCTGGGTAAGACGAGTAATAATAATAAAAGATGCCAACTATTGTTTTGCCGAGTAATAATAAGACGAGTAATCCGTTATATGCTTTGCCGAGTTTGCTTCCATCAGATTTTACATCAGATTTCTAATTTTATGATTATTATTATATTAGCTGCTTATATCCTGCTTTACCACTCGTATTCTATTACACCAGTCTCCTGCTCTTATCTTATCATACTATGAGTATTCTTGCTTGATATCACTTGCTATATATCTACCTGCTTCTGTTTGCTTGTGCTCACGACACGGTTTTTAATGTATGATTATGATTCGGTTTTATCGATACACGTGTGCTTATCTTTGCACTCCATCTGGCATTCGCCTCACCACTTGCTGGGAGTTCTGACTCCCTGGATCCTCATGTCCAGTTCTTGGAGCTTGGAGCGGGTGGATTCTCCCAGTTGCTGACCTAAAAGTGCAGCGGTAGCATGGATCTCCAGCGGACCGTTTGAAGTCTTATCCTTTCAGGCCCCCTGCACGTCTCTCGAGTTTTCCTTCTGTAAACTCGTGAGCGCCTTTTGTACCGTTCATAATTGTACATCTTTTTGTATTCTCGCATTTGCGCATATCGGTGATGTAATATTCTTGTAATATTGTGTTACATTTGGTGATAACTTTGTAATTGTACTCATATATTGGACTGTATAATGCACCATGTGCTTCCGTACTCTGATTCTTGCATGTACTGATGCTTAACATATGTACGTGAGGGTATTCCTGACCTGCGTATATACGTCGCAGTAACGTCTCCGTATCCGCGGGATCGAGGCGTTACAGGATGGTATCAGAGCCTAGGTTCTCACATCCTCAGTACATCCAGACGGCAAATTAATGGTAAAGAAATTTGCAACTGGAATGCATGGATCCCGGTTATACAGTTCAACTACAAGTACAGAGTTATCTATTCTTTCTTGATCATCCTTCCTTTGATTCCTAACCCCTTCTATTTTTTTCACTGTTTTGGTTTTTTGTAGTCTTTATACCAACTTAAGATATGGATAGACTAGAGAGGTAGTAGCTGGTTCTAAATGAAGCTATTATATGATCTATTTGGACAACTCTATAAAGTTCAGGTATTCTCAAAATTGATCCACGATCAGGTTATCTTTCAGAAGTCGGTATTCGGAATTTTCTACGGTTTTCTCTTTTCCTAGCTATAACCTTCAGAGTGATCGATACCTGGTATTCGAAATTCTTAATTATCGATCTTCTTTATTATGCTCAGGATTATCAGGGCTTTCTTTATCTTCGGTATTTTGGCTCATTTTCGGAATGACATTAAGTACAACGGAAATTCTATTGCAAAGTTGTGTTATCGGGTCTGTATTATTTGGCATCATTCGAAGATTTATACAACAGGAAGTGCAAAAGATGTCTATATTTTGGTTATTATTCAGTCGACTTGGGAGCCCTACCTACAGTGATTCATATCTTAATTGGTATAATTCCTATCCATTACCTCTTATAAAAATTGCGAGGACGCAATTTTTGTAAGGTGGATGGAATGTAACACCCTGCTCCCGGAATACGTACTTAGTTGCGTATTTAGATTTTTCGATCGTGTTTCTTGATTTACTTTCTGTATTTGTTTTGTATTATGAATTATTTATATAATCATTTTGCCTTAGATCCGGATTCGTGGACTCGGAGTCAGCCCTAGTCTGAACCGGGGACCCGATTCTAGTGTCTTACTTGATTTGATCTTTCTGGTACTCAGATTTGACCGATTTCAGTTTCAAATATTATTTTCAAATATTTTAGATTTTCTATGATTTTTTGGAATTTTTCTGAATTAAATTGAAAATCTTCAAAGCTGGTGTCGACCAGTACCGTAGTCCGATTCTCAAAATTTTAATTTACAAACGGAGTTGAATTTCTAGAATTCGCTTTTAACATTATTTCTTAAAATAACATTTTCTATCTACATACTTTTTCTAAGGATTTTTCTGAATTTATCAAAATTCTACCGGATTTGGTGTCAGCTAGTATCGCTGGTTGATTCCAAGATTTTTAGCTTACAATCAGAAATGAATTTCTGAATTCCGCTTTCACATTTCTTCTTAGAATCATATTTTCTTATTTAATGCATTTTCTGAGATTTTTCAAAATTTATCAAAATCCGGCCAACTTGGTGTGGACCGGTTTCGACGGTTTACTCCAAGAATTTTAATTTAAAAACATGATTTTATTTCTAAAAACTGATTTCGTATTATTCCTCAGGATGATGTCTTCTATCTCTGAGTATTTTTGGGGATTTTTCTGGAACAATCGATATTTCCCGACTTTAATTTAATATTATATGTTTTTGAATTTTTCCTTCTTTTTCTTTTTTCTTTTCCCACCGACTTCACCAACCACCCACACCCCCTTCATTAAATCTCTCTCCCATCTATCAGCTCCATCCATCATTCCCCCTTTTCCTTTTTCTTTTTCTTTTTACTTATCTTTTCTTTCTTTCTTCTCTTCTTCTCCCTTCTCTTCTTCTTCTCCAATTGTTGGCCGACGCCCAAGCCGGGCTCAACTCCAGCGCCTCTGGCCACCAACGTCGAGGAAGGCCCCCCCAACTTCGGCCATCTTCTTCCCTCTCCACCATCTCCAAAACCAACAAACACCACCTCCATCTTCTTCCTCCAAAAAACTACCATCTACACCTTCTTCTCCTTCAAATTAAGCACCACCACCACCATCTTCTCCACTCAAATTCCACCTTCACAACACCCTACTCCTCCCATCTCCCTCAATTTCTCTACCACTACCCAAAACCACCACCATCATCACCATCTTCTTCTTTCAACCGCCTCCTCCTCCTCCTCCTTGGCATGGCCGCGCACCACCACCGGCCACCCAGGGCCGGCGTAGCCACCCGGTGAACTCTCCTCCTCCTTCCTTTTTCTTCTTCCTTTCATTTTCTTTTCCTTTTCTCTTCCTTTTCTCTTTGCTTTTTCTTTCTTTCTCCTTCCCTTCCTTTCCATCTCTTCCCCCTCTCTTGTAGGGTGGGCGGCGCCACCCCTACCCGCTGGTGGTCGGCGCTCGGCGTGGCCTGGCCGCCGACTAGGCCATGCTTCCCCGGAGGGGGCACTGTGCGTGAGCAGAGGGGGGCAACAGCCCCCTCTCTCTCCTCTCTCATCTCTCTCCAAGCAACTCACTCTCTCTCTCTCTCTCTCTCCATCTCTCTCTAGCCGCCTCTCTCTCTCTCCAATTCTCTCTAGCCGCCTCTCTTTTTCTCTCCAAATTCCCTCTTTCTCCTCTCCCCCTCTCATCCTCTCTCTAGATCTCCACCTTCTCTTTCTAGATTCTCTCTAAAAATCTCTCTCTAGGTTTTTCTCTTTAGCTCCCTCTCTTCCCTCTCTCCTCTTCTCTTTCTCTCTCTAAAATTTATATATTTATTTAATTATATTTTATGGCGCGTATGTGAGTTCCTGGGATTCCATAGTTTTCAGCTTTTCTGGAGATTTAGGCGAGTGTCCTCGCCTCTATTTGGTTTTCCCCGCTTTGTCGGGTCGACGTGTATTTTATTATGTATTTATATGCATTTTGTATTGGGCTGTGTCCCTGTATTTGTATGTGGCCAAATGCCCGTGATTGTGCATGTATATGCCTGTGACGATGCTTGTATTAGGGTAGTTACTTCTTGCATATATACCATGCATGTGATGTACTTTTTACTGCTTATTACCATGTGTGGCTGACCCTTCGTGGTCGTTAACCTCCGGGCTCTCTACTTGGCCTCCTGGCCCTTTCAGCTTTCAGGCTTGGCCTCCGGGCCCTATCAGCCTTCGGGCTTCTCCACCCCACGGTAGTGTAGATATTATCACGCTTACATTTATGCTCGTGTAGTACTAACATCTCGTGCAGGTACTCTCATACCGACTCTGGGTTGTGCCTACTCCCAGGCTGGCTACCCAATAGTTTCAGGCTTGTACCCTTATGGATTTTGTGGTAGCTATCGAGAGTGCACTTAGACCCTGATCGTACTTTAGCCTCCAGGCTCTCTCGCCCACGACCTCGAAAGAGAAGTGCGCTCAGACCGTTAGGTCTTTCAGTTTCGCTTGGTAGGCGTGCTTAGCGCTCAGCGCTTTACCACTAGATTCGTCTAGTGGAAATGCTGCCGGATTTTCTACTCGCACTTTAAGCTGAGTCGTCCGGTAACCTCGCCAGGCGCTCTAGTGTTAAACACTGTTTGCTGTCCATACCTCTAGCTTGCTTAGCTCCTCTTGGCTGTCGCTTGCTCGCTAATTACCTGCTTGCCAGTCTATTAATTTTTCTATTAATGGTTGTGGAGTTTGAAATCTTACCAATACTGATTTTCCTGAAACTGTTTGGTTTTTCGATATTCGTGCCAATCTTGTATATCAGTACAGTTTTCCTATATCGTCTGACATGCTTATACTTGATGTGCTTGCATATACCATGCTATCACTTACCATCTGCCTATTATCACCCTTCTGTCATGCTATCACTTGACACCCGGTATGACATGACTCTTATAATTATCACGATAACAGGAATGGTAACCTGACATCTTGTTTATAATCTTGATATGTTATAGTACAAACTGTACTCCTGATACACCTATATTCCTGATATTCCTTGCTTGTTCCTGCTCATTCCTGAAATCTGATAATTATCTAATAAACTATAAAATGGGACAACTTACATCGAGTCGGGGGAAACTTACGGCTATCAATACATGTTCGTGTTTACATTGGTATTAGGTATGTTGTGCAAATAAAACTTCCGGTCTGACTTGAGGGCCTCCAGCGATCGAGGGGAGTGCTGGCTCCCTCCTTCCTGGTACCATCTTGACAAGGGCATCCTATAAGACCCTTCTGATCGCATTGCGGTAGGTTCCGTTCTCCAGCAACAGAACATCCTGGGCCATGTTCCCGGGTATGCACGGAAACCACTGTAAACATTGTTCGTTGATACCCGTTGGTTTCCAATAACAACCTTGCTTTACTTAGATGTTGATATATGTGTGCTGGGATGCTAGTTCACATATCTAGACATCTGGATATGACGAGTAATAATAATAATAAAAGATGCCAACTATGTATCCGTTGTATGCTTTGTCGAGTTTGTTTCCATCGGATTTTACATCGGATTTTCAGTTTTATGATTATTATATTAGCTGCTCATATCCTGCTTTACCACTCGTATTCTATTACACCAGTCCCCTGCTCTTATCTTATCATACCATGAGTATTCTTGCTAGATATCACTTGCTATATATCTACTTGCTTCTGTTTGCTTGTGCTCACGACACGGTTTTCAATGCATGATTATGATTCGGTTTATCGATACACGTGTGCTTATCTTTGCACGCCATCTGGCATTCGCTTTACCACTTTCTGGCGAGTTCTGACTCCCCTGGGTCCTCATTTTCAGGTCTTGGAGCTTGAAGCGGGTGGATTCTCCCAGTTGCTGACCTGAGAAGTGCATCGGTAGCGTGGATCTCCAGCAGACCGTCTGAAACCTTATCCTTCCCGGCCCCCTATCCGTCTCTCGAGTTTTTCTTCTATAAACTCGTGAACGCCTTTTGTACTGTTCATATTTGTACATCTCTTTATATTCTCGCATTTGCGCCTATCAGTGATGTAATATTCTTTTAATATTGTGTCATATATGGTGGTAACTTTGTAATTGTACTCATATGTTGGAATGTATAATGCACCATGTGCTTCCGTACTCTAATTCTTGCATGTACTGATGCTTAGCGTATGAACGTGAAGGTATTTTCGACCTGCGTATATACGTCGCAGTAACGTCTCCGTACCCGCGGGATCAGGGCGTTACAAAAAGGAATGAAGGTGATGCTTTCCAAGGATAAGCTGCCGGGGTGAAACTCTATTAAACTAGACTTCTATGAATAGTGCATCTACAGGAAACAGAAGTGAGTTTCTTAGCAGTGAAAAGAATCTGAGGGCAGAGAAGTTGTAGCGCATACCGATGTCCGTCTAGTAAGGCTTCAGTTTTCTCTCTTGGAGGCTCATTTATTTTATGACCTTCATCGATGATTCTAGTAAGAAAATCTGGGTGTATTTCTTGAAACACAAGTCGGATGTGTTCGAGATGTTTAAGAAATAACTGGCCCATGTCGAGAATGAATCAGGTCGGAAGCTTAAGTGCTTGTAGCCCAACAACGGGAGCACATACTGCGATAGCAGATTTAAAGAGTTCTGCGCAAATTGAAAAATCTGAAGAGTGAAGACGTTCCCGAAAAAGAGTGGCGGAGTGCATACCCGGAGCATGCGGATACACGCCAGCTTGCCCAAGTGGTTATTGGCAGATGCAGTCTCTATACAACAGTGTATCTAATCAATAGAGGACTGTCGTGCCTCTTAACTTTGGATTCTCAAGGGGACATAGACTGGCAAAGAAGTAAATCGGAATCACATGCGTACATTTGGTTGTATCTCTTATGTCCATAGTGAGCTATGCCACAGAAGCAAGTTGGACCCAAAGTCTAGGAGGTCATCTTCATTGGATATAGAACTAATGAGTACAACTATTGGTTCTGGGATCTCGAGAACCGCAAGATCTTTAGGCACAAAGATGTGGTTGTCAACGAGCAGAAGACGTACAAACATTTGCAGAGAGGAGCATTTCGAAGAATGATCTTATAGTGGCACCTCGGAGCACTCCGAGCAGCAGAGTGCTGCAGACTCAGAGTTCGTCGAACTTGAAGATGCTTCTGTGGACAAGGCCTAGAAAATTCTCGAAGGGAATGTGGAATCCCGAGTAGCGCCTCTGACCCCCCCAAACTGAGCTGAGGCGCTCAACCAGGCAGACGAAGGCTCCATAAAGATATTCTCCTGCTTTACACTATCTGTTATTAACTAACAGTGGTGAGCCTGAGTGTTATGAGGAGGCTTTACATGTGAAAGCCAAGGCTGAGTGGGATGTTGTTATGGATGATGAAATAGCATCTGTCATGGGGAACCAAACGTGGGATTTGGTTGAACTGCCAGAGAGCAAGCATGTCCTGCATAAAAAAGTGAGTTTAGCTACCAGCTGAAAGAGGAGAATGATGGCACTAGAAGGTAGAAGACAAGGCTAGTTGTAAAGGGATTAAAGAGGAGAATGATGGCACTAGAAGGTAGAAGACAAGGCTAGTTGTAAAGGGATTTCAACAGTGAAAAAGTATTAACTTCAACGAGATTTTTTTCCTCTTATGTGAAACTTACTACCATTAGATCTGTGCTCAGTATTATGGCAGCAGAGGATTTTTATCTGAAACAACTAGATGTTAAGCCCGCATTCCTCCATGACGATTTAGAGGACATTTACATGTTGCAGCCACATGGGTATATCATGCTACATGTCTATTGACGGCTTTGCGAGGCAAAATTTTAACCAACGACAAACTGACACAGCTGGGTACATAGACACCTGTATGTTTGTACACACACACAAACAAAAGAAAAAAGTATTAATAAATAAATAAATAGATACATATGACTATTTGAGTGCATACTGCATACACATACATTCATACATATGTGTGTGCGTGTACACTCATATACACACATATATTATGCATGTATATATCTATGTAATTTAGAGTGTTTACATCTTTTAAGTGTCGGTCAACCAATACAAGGGACATGTTCCATTTGATACGTGTATCCAAAAAATGTTAGCATGTTTTTCTAGTGTCGCCTTTATTTTCATAGACAAAATATCAAGGGACAACTGACATAGTGATATGCCAGGTTTGAAATATTAGCCAACTTTAATACTTGCCAGAGTTGTGATGCCTCTTCTATTAAATACGTGAAATCATTCTCAAGGAAAGTACTTAGAAAATCAGAACATAATTCTCCCATCCAAAACAATTGCTCTTTTGTTTTATGGTGGTTTTGTATGGTTGCTCATGATTTAAGAGCATATTCAAAAGCTGTTATTTATGTGAACTTCTTTATGCATTCGAGCTTGACTTGGAACACTGATTTTTGCAATATTTCACCAAACAGAAACTCCCTGGCTTGGTTGTGTGCGCGAAGGCACAAACAGGTCCTGAAAGGATCAAATAGACACCCTTACACACCAAATCCTATGAAACTCACATATTTCTTATTTGATTATATTGTTATGTTAAAAATAAATCTCATATTAGTTTCTAACAAGATCAGGCTCTGAAAAATCCAACTAATTTTTTAGTCACATTCCTAATGTTTTTTCCGCTGGGAATGCACCCATGATATTGAGCCATTAGCGTAAATCCCAGATGGAACATTCCTATAGGTCAATCACATGGGGATGCGGACATCCTTGACAGGTTTGACCCATAAGAGTCTTCCACATGCGATTATGCGTGTTTTACTGGTGTGAATTTCTAAAAGTCTAAACCATCAGATTCAATTCTCACATATTTGCTAGTTGAACTTAATTAGAAAAAGTAGCACAAAGGATGTTACTTGGGAACAATAGCTTACGGACACTTGGGAATAATTAAGGTTCTTCTGTAGCATCTCACACTACCATGTGTTAATTTGTTTCGTTAACTAATTTAAGTTTCTTTAATCTGGAGTTTTACACACTGACACTATCATTTAGATCTGTATGTTGTTGTTAACTTATTTCAGAATTTTGTTATCGCCTTAATTATCCAATGCAATGCAAATAACAAGTTACTCTCCCATTCAAGCCTTTATTGTTTTAACTCATTGCTATGGTTTATGAGAATATATATTTTGGCCAACAACCATGCTCCGTTGCTACATTTGCACATATATGCTTAGGCTACCATACATTCAAGCACTTGTATATAAGCTCATCAATACCTCACCATCTTCCATCAAGACTCAATCAATGCCACATCTCTTACACACACAAAGACATTAGAGGTAGTCCAGTCTGGCTAGTAAAGTCGATTTTGAAAACATGAGATCAGACACTACTATCAAGGAGATTCGGTCGCCAATCTCTGTTGCTTGGCTGTTTTTGAGGCTGTGGTGATCAACTGGCTCAACCTCACTCCAAAACTCATACTGGAGCCTGGACAATGTAGCAAGCGCTAGCGTTGTTGCAGTAGAGGTTGGTGCAGGAACTATTTGGGCAGCTCATTTTCACCCCAGGTAACCCTATGACTTTATATAATTATGTCATGTATGCCCATTTTTTATTTTATAAAACTGGAAAAGGATTTATTTGCAGATTGAATTAGTATTATTACTTTCCAATATCAATTTGTTATGTGCCGGAATGCCCTTGGACTTTGTAGATTGACAAGTTTGAGAGCAGGATTACTTACCAACACACTTGGGTAGTACACTTGGACTTCGTAGACTGGCAAGTTTGAGAGCAATAGCAGCGTAGTGCAAAGTGGTGATCTGGGGACTAGGCTTGAACCAACCCACTACTCATTTCAAGTCTGAACCATCAAGTATAACAGTGCTGGCTGTGTTGTTAAGAGATGGGAGGCATCGTAAAGGACTGTCCCTGGGCTTGTGGTTACCGAGGAGGATGATTGGTGAGATCAAGGCCGCTGAAACCTTACCTCCTTGCCAACCCTGTTACTGCTTTGCAGCTTGATATGCAACACATTCTTCTTGTTTGTTTGAGGGTCAGAATCCTTTCCATTTAATGTTATGGATGAGAACAATAAAATAGCTCGAGAGTTAGTGAGGATGAATGTGGCGTTTGCTTACTGCTAGTGTTCTTCCTTGTAATTCATTATATATTTTATGTAATAAAATGTTTGAGCTGGCTTATTGTATACATGCAAATGTATCTTTGCGAATGAGTGTGGTGTTTGTTTACTGCTTGTTTACCTGTAATTCACTGATTATTTATGTAATAAAATTATGAAATGTTTGAGCTGGTTTATAGGCTCATGCGAAAGCATCTCTTTACTGATTTTTGTTGGATTTCTTGCTCCAAATGCAATGTATCATTTACAGGAGAGGCTATATTATAGCCCATAGGAGAAGCAACTCACACAAATATCTGTTTATGGGTTCGTCGTGGTTAGTGACTTCAAATCAATTCAATTTTTATTGCTTGTGCATAACATGTTGTGAATTCGGGGGAACACCCCCATGACAGGATCGACTGGGGCGGTGTGATGGAAATAAACCACATGATCTACTAAGGCAACAAGAAAGAGAAGAAGATATTATTCTAAAGTAGATAAAAGTCAACACACAATATAGATCGATCAAACAGATCGTGTGTACGTCCACAAGAGAAAGGGAGAAACTTTATTAAAATTTTGGAGAAGTATCACAAGAATTATTTACACCTCACGCTGAGAAGATTATAAACTATTGATGGCCGCCAACAACAGCGAACCCTTGTGGTTAAGCGTCTCTCACGAATCTCTCGCCTAAATGAATTACACCCTGAGGAATTACAAATTCATTAGATTACATTGAAGACCCCCAAGTAGTTATTTATAGATTATATATAGAACTCTCCTAATCCTAAACAAACTTCATTAATACCAACAATCACTGCCTCAGAATAAAGGAAATTCGAATCCAACTTAAATCTGAAAACAGATGCAGAAAAGGAAACTGTCAGACTCAACATTAGTCGACTAGGATAGGATATTAGTTGACTAATACAATGTATTAGTCGACTAGGCTTAAATACTAGTCGGCTATTATGATAAGGTTCGAGAACCCCAACTCTCTGTTGACCAACATATTCGACTATACAATATATTAATTGACTAATCTATGTGATTAGTCGACTATACCCAGGATTAGTCGCTTGGTAATGTGCACATCTCTTTGTGCACTTCTGTTCTTTAATCTCCGAAGTTTCGTCTATTTTCATGATGTATTCCAGTCACAATTCCTAATAATCTTCCTATTGACTCGAATACGTCCAAGTTTGAGAATAGCCACAATACTCCATTTGCTCACATCTACGTACAATATCTTACTCTCTCTTCTCCATAACTTTCTCCTGGGGTTCACAACTTGATTAGGTCGAATAAGTTCAGGCTTAACCTGAACTTTATCACTCAACGATCTTCTTGATTCACACAGAACTTATGAGAATTTGCTCCACTATAGGAGTAACAATCTGAACTACCTTATTGCGCGCCTAGTTCCAATCTTTCTTTGGGGTACAACTGAACATCCGACTCGAAACTATCATAGTCTCTGATTGTTCCACAACTGCTGCTTTCAAAGCCGAGGATAACTGCAATCCACCCAACTGTAACTTTCAAATTTTGTAACATATACACTTTGCCGACAGTTCGACCTGAAACTTCACATTGGCGTCTTTAGAGACTTCCATAAGATCATCTTTAGAACTGAAACTGAACTCTTCCCTATGTAAGGCTCCAAGATAGATGAGATTGTATCTTAATTCAGGAACATGATGAACACTTTGTAGAGTAGTGATGCATATATTATGAGACCAAAACTGGATTGTTCCAATGCCAATCACCTTGTTTGTATGAAGACTTATCTTCCTTGAAACCAAAGTGTATGAAAAGAACATCTTCCTATTGGAACTGATGTGATGTGAATATCAGAGTTTATAGTTCATCTATCTTTATTACTAACTGATCTGTCTGTAACAAATAGAATGTCGCACTGTTCTTCATCTTCTCCAATCAGTTCAGTAACATTAGCGTCTGATTATTTCTTCTTTTGAAGCCAACAATCAGCTCTAATATGCCCCTTCTTGTGACAATAGTTGTACGTCAAACTCTTATGTCTTGTTTTACCCATGGAACTTTTATTATTACTCTTCTCTCTTGAATAATGAACTTGTCCAGAATCATCATGATGAGACTCACCCATCAACTGGGTGTCAATTTTGTCCTTGTTGAGCACATGCTCATTGACCTCATTGACCTTGATTGTTAACTTGTCTCCATAGATGATAGCTTTCCTAAAGCTCTTATATGAAGAAGATAAAGAACACAGTAATAGAAAGTTCTTGTTCCTCATCTTCTATCTTAACCTCTATCTTATCAAAATCATTAATAATAGAAAAAATTCTGCAATGTGAGATTTGATAGGTGTATCTTCATGTATGCAGAGAAGAAAGAGATGCTGCTTCAGAATCAACCGATTCACCAATAACTTCTTCAGATAGTGGTCTTGAAGTCTCTTACACAACTAGGATGTTGTTTTCTCCACAAAAAACTTATCCAACACTTCATCCGCCAAGCAAAGGTGAATAGCTGTCAAGGCTTTCTCATCCAACTCTTGCCAAGTTTCTTCTTTCATGTCTTGAGGCTTTTTATCCCTCCCGAGTGGTGCTTTCTGTAACCCGCTCTGCGTAAGGATGACGTTCATCCTAATCTGCCACTTGCTGAAATTGATGACACCATCGAACTTCTGAATATCAAACTTGATCGCAGACATCTTCACGTTGACCTTTCTCTTATATCAATTGTTGAGAATTAGGGGAATGCCCCCACGACCGGATCGACTAGGGCGACGCAGCGAAAACAAACCATAAGATCTACTAAGGCAACGAGAAGAAGATATTTCAATGTAGATAGAAAGTCAACACGCAATATAACGCGGTTTCACCAATCAAACAAACTGTGTGTACGTCCATGGAAGAAGGGAGAGAAACTTTATTAAAACTTTGAGAAAGTACAATAAGAATTAATTACACCTCATGCTGAGAAGATTACAAGCCCTTGATGGCCGCAAAGAACAACAAACGCTTGTAGCTAAGCTTCTCTCACGAATCTCTCACCTAGATGAATTACACCCTTAGGAATTACAAATTCAGGGGATTACATTGAAGTCCACTCCCAAGGGTTATTTATAGACAATAGAACTCTCTTAGTCTTAAACAAACTTTATCAATCTGATCAATCACCGCCTCAGAATAAAGGAAATCTGAATCCAACTCGAATCTAAAAACAGATCCAGAAAGAAACTGTCAGATCCGATATTAGTCGATTAGGCCATGGGATTAGTTAACTAATATCATGTATCAGTCGACTAGGTCATGGTATTAGTCAACTAATATCATGTATTAGTCAACTAGGACCAAATACTAATCAACTACTCTGACAAGATTCGAGAACCCAACTCTCTGTTAGCCAACCTAATCGATTATATAATGTAATAGTCGACGTGATTAGTCGACTATACCCAGTAGTAGTCGACTGGTAGTATGCACAGCTCTTTGTGCACTTCTGCTCTTTGATCTTCGAAGTTCCGTCTATCTTCATGACGTATTCCAGTCACAAAGCCTAACATAACACATGTCAAAAAAATCTGATGATATAATATATCTTTTGTGAAACTATTAAACTGTACTTATTAAATTACAAGTACATATTACATCTTTGCGCATTAGATACTATTTGCATCAACAAACACTCTTAGTATTCCATCCCGCTTAACCATAGAGTTGTTGGCCCAAAGACCCATCACTCTACTTTTGATGATGATTAACTCATGTAGTTATAATACTAATGATCTTGTATTTATTTAGTTTCAAATATTTGATCAAGATCTTAGTTGGTGTTTAGCTTCAACAAAGGATTTGAAGTCAAGTTTTGAAGCTAGCACGTGTTGATTCAAGAGCTCGCGCACTAAGATCGCATCAAGTACTCAAGATGAGTTTAACTCATTGGATCAAAGTTTGGACCAAGTTAAGAAGAAGAAGATTTTCAAGTATACTTGTGTCATGTTTGTAAGTGTTAAGATTTATTTAAAGATAAGATGTAAATGATAGATTAGTTTTGGATTGCTCAAGTTCAACACACACAAAAAATTTTATATGTGTTTTCATAAAATAGTTTTGATCTTAGAAAATACCGTTTTGGTTTTTGAACTTCAAGTATACATCCTTGTGTTTCATGATTAGGGTTCATCAAAATGAGTTTATATGGTTTATAAGTGTTTTGGATTTCATCCATACACATTTTTGATTCAAAAGTTTAGAAAAACTTATTTGGTGTTTTTATATCATGTGTTTGAGTTTTGGATTTATCAAAACTTATTTTTAGAGCTTATTGTCAAAAATATAGATATTTCATCTTATATGTGTACTAGATCATATACATACACTCTAAGCTTCAAAAGTGTTTAAAAATATCTTGTTTTTGTATTTAGAGAAGTTTGAAAAAATCGTTTTTCAAATTGAAGATTGATTTTGAAAAATACGGATTTTTATTTAAGGCAAAATTTCTATTTTACAAAAATGATTCAAAATGTTTGTAATATGTATTGATTTTTGAACATACATGTTTGTACATCAAAGTATTTCAAACAACTTATTTGTGTTGATTTTATGCGTTTTTATGGGATTTTATTGAAGTTAAAATACCAAGTTTTAATCGTCAAAATTTCCTGACCTGGCCTTCTGCCAGTCGACCGATGTGCACAAAACGTGCACGGCCAATTGGCTAGTGGGCCAATCGATCGGGCGGTCGACCGTCCGAGAGCATTGCTCTCTGGATCTGGCCCCAGTCGTCCGGCCAGAGAGCTGTGCTCTCTGAATCTGGCCTCGATCGACCGGGCGGTCGACCGGTAGGTCAAAGCCTAGGCACGGTTGACCGAGCGGTCGACCGGCAGGTTGCAACGGTAAAAAATATGACCGTTAGCCGGTCGACCAGCTGGTCGACCGACAGGTCATTCTGACCTGATATTTGACCCGAATGGGTAGTTTTTGGAAGCCTATAAATTGAGGCTTTTTACAGAAGATTTGAAGTGGGTTTTCAAGCTAGTTTTTTTCATTATTGTAGAGGTTTTCTCTACTTGTTTTAGAGCAAATACTTCCATATCAAAAGGAGAGTTTTCAAGAGGGTTTTTCTAAAGAGATTTCTTGAGTTTTTCCTCGCTACTCTATCTAGTTTTTCTCAAACAAATTTGAGCTTTCCATTGCTGTATCAATCCTCCTAGGATCTTTTTTGTGAGAGCATTTTTAGGTGATCCATGTGTAAAGATCACCAAGTGTTTCATTCTTATATTTGAGGAGGCGAACTTGTGGGTTCGTGTTGTTTCGAGTTCTTTTGGGAGCTCGGTGTAGAGGTGCGGCCTTGGCAAGCTAGTGTGCTTGCGTGTGTTGTTCTTGTGGGAACAAGTGAGGGACTTGCGGGGTCTGGAGTTCTAGTGTGAACTCGTTGTAGGTGTTGCGGCACCGAGTGATCCAGTGAGATCATTTTTAGTTGAAATCCTTCATAGTGTTGAAGGCGGGAACGTAAAGCAAGGGTGCTCGAACCTCAAAATAAATCTTCCGTGTTTGCGATTGCTCTCTCTCTCACTCACTTATGTTTACATATCTTGCATGCTTATCTCGTTTACATCTTTATATGCTTGATATATCTTGTGCTTAATTGTTATATGCTTGGGATTGTTTGCTTACACTTGTATTCAACCAAGAAAGTCATAGTGGCACCTCAACTCTTAATCTAGAGGAATCTTGAGGAGATAGTTCAGAGCCCTTCACCGGGAATTCGGCTACACTCTTGTGTTATACCTTGTGTGCTTAACTTAATAATTTTAATTTGCATAAATAATTTTTAATTCCGCATCATTAGCATTATATTAGCTAGTACACCTATTTACCACCCCTCTAGGTGTATTTCAAGAGCGTGCACGGTACACCTTCTTTCTTTGGGAGTTGTACAACATTTCAATAACCTAGGTGCAATTTTGACAATATTTAATTAATTGTGAATTAACCAAATTAATACAATCTATATTAAATTAAGATAGTACTCTAAAATCTCAATGTGTTTTACTTAAAGCCTTGAAAAGAAAGTCAAAGTGGAGATTATTGAAATTTTGCCTTGTTTTCAAGATCCACTCTACTTGGGAAGAAAAAGAAGCAGATCAAGACAGGTTAATCGACTAACATGTATCATTAGCCGACTAATCGACTATACTAGTCGACTAATATGCACAACAGAAAATCAGACATTTACAAAAGTTAACTCATGAAGGTATTAGTCGACTAGTTTGCAGGACCAAGTCAACTTATCTGATGCAAGAATTTGTTTCTATTTCGGATTTTGTGCGAACAAGTTTTTCTTTCTGGTTGGAGTACGAATAGAAATCAGTTTCTTGTGAAGCTTTGTTTTTAAAGTATAAAGGGTCTAGAATTCTTCTAGATCAAGAAATTTCTTCAACATGCAACGGTTAAGATCATCTCATAGTCTGAATAGAACTTGTATTATAAAGTCTTATAAATAAAGGTTATAACCTAGAATTGTAATCAAGGAGAAAAAGCTAAAGAAAAGGAAAAGAAGCCAAGAAAGAGAGATAAAGATGATGGAGCATAGAGAGAAGGAATACTCTTATAATCGTGAGGGATTTAAGGGGAAGCGAATATTTTTGTGGGATCAAGGAGAAGGTTATTTCTATTGTACCAAGTTTATTAATAAAATCTCTCAAGTTCTCTCCCCGTGGACGTAGGCCAAGTTTGGGACGAATCATGTTTAATCCTCTTGTTATTGTTATTATTCTTTTATCTGATATTGCTAGTTTTCTCTGCAATAGTTCCTTTTTTTTTCAAGTATTGTCATATTGCTAAGGTCTCCGCTACGCGCAACATGAATGTCGTGTTTGCTTACTGTACTTCCTTGTAATTCATTATATATTTTATGTAACAAAATGTTTGAGCTGGCTTATTATATAGTCACATGCAAAAGTATCTTTGCTTTGAAATTATTCATAATGTTATGGATGACAAAATGAAACTAGCTAGAGAGAGCTTGTGAGGATGAGTGTGGTGTTTGTTTACTGCTTGCTTACTTCATTGTAATCCACAAACTATTTATGTAATAAAATTATGAAATGTTTGAGCTGGTTTATAGGCTCATGCAAAAGCATTTCTTTACTGATTTTTGTTGGATTTCTTGTTTGAAATGCAAGGGAATGAATCACATACAGAAGTTATAGGAGAAGCAACTCACAAATATCTGTTTATGGGTTCATTGTGGTTAGTGACTTCAAACCAATTCTATTTTTATTGCCCGTGCATAACATGTGTATAAAAATCTGGTGATATAATATATCTTTTGTCACTACAAACCCTTGATCCATTTGGGATATGCTTTCATGTTTCTTGTCTAAACATAGAAAGTAGGTGAATCCAAGAACATAAATTCTATTGTTAGGGGTGGCAGTTAGCATTGAGAGAGAATGGAAACATTACTTAAAAGAAACTAGAAAGATACAACTAGTACTGCTAATTCTTCTGATCACATAATCTTTATGATAAACTTTTCATTCTGCTGAACTAGCCCTCAAAATTTTGTCAGAAACCAGCGATTTGAATCCTATTCTATAACAATAAATCTCTAATGCAACTCTCAATCTTCAACTTCTCTTTTGTTGTAAAAACGAAAGCATCATATTTAAGAATTCCATGTTTGGCGGCAGACTCTAGGAAATTACATTTCTTGTTTCTTTTTTTTTTTTTTTAATTTCCATCGCTTCTATCAAATATGAGTTGAATCAATCCTGAATTGCCATTATAATAACTCAGGAAGAAAAAAAATATAATCTTGATTACCAAAAAATAGAAAAGTAAGAGCTCTATAAACCTAGGTCTAGCAGCAAGATATGGATTGCTTAATTGTAGCAAACATATCAGAGTTCCACAATGTATAAAGACACAATTCAAGCAGGCCATATAAGAAAGTTCAAAGTTCCAACCACTGCATATTAGGCTTTATGTGTTTCTTATTTCAGACTATTTGTGATCAGGTTTTTATTGTATAGTCTAGAGGTGTCAAATGGGCCGGGTCGGACTGGCAACCCGCACGACCCGGGTGGCCCGGGCACGGCCTGGCCCACGGAGGACCCGGGCCAAACTAGGCCCGGGTCCGGGTAAAGGCTGGGCCGGCCCCCGGTCCGCCAAAGGTGGCCCACGGCCCGGGCTCAGGCGCTGGCCCGGCCCGGCCCGCATAACCCTATAATAGCAATTGGGTGGCCAAGCCGGGCCGGGCCGGGCCGACCCGGTAATAGCAGTTGGGAATTGGTTTTTTTGTAGTTTTTTTACAGAAAACCCGCCATTTAAATCCCAACGGCTATTATAGCCGTTTTGGGCGGGGTATTGGCATTTATTTTGCAAATCCCCCCCCCCCCCCCCCCCCCCCCCCCAATGGGTATATGCATGTTTTGTTGTTTTTTTTACAAAATAAAAATTGCAAAAAATTGCTCCTCTTCTCCTCTATAGATACTTCATCTTTCCCACTCCATTTCATCCTAACAAAAATTACTCCTTTTCATCTTCCTCAAGCTCTACAAGTTGTACAAGCTCACTTTACAAGCTCTACAATCTCTCTCTTTTTTCAAGCTCTACAAGCTCTCTCTATAAGCTTTCAAGCTCTACAAGCTCTCAAGACTCAAGTCCTTAAGCTCTATAAGCTCTCAATCTGGCATTTATTCTTGTAAATTAAGAAACTAGTAAAAAAATTAGATACCAATACTTCATCAGTTGGATCCTAGTCAAGCTTCTAGTTTTAGATTTTGTGATAATTTTAATTTTAGTAATGATACTTGAGAAGCCCTAAATTTGCCACTGGAGGATACTTCACAAATTTCATTCACACAAACTGCAAAATACATAGATTTTAATACTTTTTCTGATATACCTAGCACTGTTTCCCATATACCATTAGTTCTCCTGAGGTATCAACTACCTCCACAAATCTTAAATCTAGAGTTTGAAAATATTTTGATAAATTAATGTTGATGGAGGTAGGAGGGCTCAATGCAAATTGTGTTCGGATGTTTCATATGCTTTTCCCAAAAATACGGGAACTGACTCACTTGCCCCACATATTAAGAGTAAACACCCTAAACACCAACCACGATAAACCTAAATTAGCATTTTGGGTGGCACAATACACACTTTTACATATAATCGTTCAATAGGTAAAACAAATTTAGCTATCTTATTCGGTTTGAACAGCCTTTTAGTATGGCTAAAGATGATGTATTTACAAATTATATTAGAACCACTAATAATCCTGATAATGAGCTAGTCAGTAGGAATACTATAAGGTCAGAATATTTAGAGTATTTGAAGAACAAAAAAATAAATGTTAGTTACAGTTTTATCATCTTTATCCCATAAAATTGCACTCACTTCTGATTGTTGGGAAGCCCTTAATGGCTATCATTATATTGTTATTACTGCGTACTTTATTGATTCTGATTTGGTTTTAAATAAACGAATTATTTATTTTAAAAAAATTCTCATCCTCATAATACTTTAAATCTTAATAAGGTTATAATGCGCGTTGCTAGAGAATATAAAATTAATTAAAAAAATTTTACTGTTTCATTTGATAATGCTAGAAAAATACTGCAGTAATTGAAATTTTAAAAATTATTTAAAACTCATTTTGAATGAAATTTTTTTTCATATTCAATGAGTTTGTCATATTATTAACTTATGTGTACAAGATAGTTTGAAATAATTAATGATTATATTCAAAAATTAAGAGATATTATTATATTTATTAAAAGTAGCGGCCCAAGAAGACAAATCTTCAAACAAATTTGTTCGAGTTTAGGGTTACATACTAAAAAATTACCTCAAGATGTTAGAACTCATTGGAACTCAACATATAATATGTTGAGTAAAGTGATTTTTTACAAGGAGGCAATAAATATGTTTATTTCTGTAGAATTATCGTAGAATTGCCTAACTGTTTTATTTTCGATGAGAGATGACAAATTTGTGATTTTTTGAAAATATTTGAAAGAATAACAAAATTATTTTCTGGTATTTATTATCTAACGACAAGTTTAGTATTTTATGAGTTAACTGAAATAAGCGAAATATTTTCTCAATGTAGAAATAATAATTTTATTTGAGATATTATTACTCCCATGGAGAAAAAATTTAATAAATACTTTAAAATTTTTTCTTTTATTTTTTATTTTGCTGCTATTATGGATCCTACGATTAAATTTAATGGATGTAAATTTTAACTTAAAAATTTTTATGAAAGAATGGGCTATGAGGATAATCCTGCCCTAATGTGGGTAGATATTAATTCTTCTATAAATAAGTTGTATGATTTTTATGAAACTACTTATGAAAATAAACAATCTTCATCTCAAACTTCTTCAGTCTTAAGTAGTAGAAGTTCATTATTTTCAGGTCTTTTATCAGCTTCTAAAAAATCTAGAACTTCTGATTCTTTAAATAAACTTCATTATTATATCCAACGTGCCATAACTCCTGAGATCGATCCAGACTCAAGATTTGATAATTTGATTTTTTGGCATGGTAGAAATCACAGGCATTAACTTATCCTATGTTTTTCATCATGGCACATGATTTACTAACTCCTCTGACATCTACAGTAGCTTTGGAGTTTGCTTTTAGTATAGGTGGTTGAGTACTGACTGATATGAGGAACCGTCTGGCGTCAGATGCGATCAAGATGACCATATGCGAGAAGGATTGGTTGGATGCAGAAAAGCGATGTCTAAATAAAACAATTGACAATCTCATCAAAGATTCTCCAGAAGACTCCCAGAAAATGAATGAACACTTGCATTTTTTATTTATGATTGATAAAATATATGAGAATTGAAGACTTGTACTTTTTTACATATTAATGATAAATTTTCAAAAAATTTAATTTATATTTCAATTGTATTTATATCCATTATCCGTTTTATTAGATCATTAATAAAAAAATATATTTTCATTTCGCACCTTGTAATTTTCTTTGGCAATTTTTTCACAACTTGAATAAGTAATTTTTTTAGATTTTTTTATAGAATTTTTGAATTTTTAAGATTTTTTTAAAAGTATTTTATTTTAAAAAGGGCGACCGACCCAACCCTGCTCCGGGTCTAGCCGAGTCTGGGTCACCGGGGTCGTGGGCCGGACTCAGGATCCTTAACCTTGACCCTGGCCCGGGCCGCGCTGGGCCGCCTACCTTTTGGTCGGGCTGGC
>JAVJIF010017585.1:0-22500 GCA_038442645.1 Agave tequilana
TTTTCTGCTCGTCACACTACATGCCCAATCGTACAATAAACATTGGTGAAGTTTTCTTTGCGTAGCAAGCATTATCCATTTCTGTTGACTTATATTTCTTGAAGCAGTTTTGGCCCTAGACACTGGAGTGGTCGTAATGTTTAACCACTGTTTTTATAGTATTCAAATAGAATTAATACTACGCTAGAGCATTGCGTCATTATCTTTTTACGAAACAAGTTCTTTTTAACTTGTTTATGTAGAAAATTAATCTGCTTAGTTGACAGTTCAGTTTTTTAGAGCAAGTGCCTTTTATCTTCTCTAGTGCTATTTGTGTTTCCAACGTTTTAGTTTCCTTTGTTAGCGGGAAAGTAATTTAAGTTGGGGTATATCATCACCAAGTGTTAGTAATAGAAATCTGGAATCAAAACTTTGCTATTTGTTTTTTCACCTTTTAGATGGAATCACAATTTTAGAACTTGTACGGATGTGCGAATTTGAAACACCCTGATTCTGATGTATTGTTTCTGCTTTCAGATGCCAAACAACCTAAATGAATGAATTTAGGTCTTGTTTCCATCTATAATTTCGTGCCTTATCTCTATTCCCTCTTGCAGAACGCGCCCAAGGGAAAATATCTTGCCTGTTGATGCAACAAACTGCATTTCATATTATAGTGTTTCATGTAGACGTTAGGGCGTTTTGTTTGGCTGGCATTTTACTTGGCTTAACTAGTGAGTTGCTGTTGCCACATTCGAGTTTTTGTAGAGTAGAGTTTGAAGAGAATTAATTATTCCCATTAAGTGTTCAATTAGATTGATATGCAATGTTAGCTCACAACCCAACAGCTTGAGCTTTGATTAAAGTGGTTTCCTAGCAACTTTATCATTCTCAAATTAAGTACATATTTATTTACTCCTATTTGTTATGCCTTTCGGGAAAAACTTCCACGTGACTAGAAGATCCACAACGTGTTCAATTAGCTTGATATGCAATTGTTAGCTCACAACCTAACAATGTAAATATTTGTCATGGTTCTAAATATGGGCCGATATGATTGATATATCGGTAATATATTTATTTTGAAGGCCAACCAATACACTATGATGAAATTTATTAGCCGTATTGATTTGTGCTCATGTCAGCCGATATCACCTGATATTGGCCGATATATCGAGGATATAAAGTGGGCCGATATGAGCTGGTATGGTATCATTTTTTTTATTCGGATTTTTTTTTTTTAAAACAGACTGGATTTGAGCTCGGCTTTCCACCCCAATCCCAGGCCTTTTCCCCAAATGGGGAATCCAACCTTAATTTGGTTGGGACTTCAATCTTCAACAAATCAGGTGTGGGATTGGTGTTTCTATTTTTGCTATTGTTTGGTTGGAAGTTTGTTACTATTTTATTGTGTGTGGTGTCATGTAATTTTGTCAATGGTACTTTTGTTGGAAAATTGTAACAATTCGTGATGTTTTTTGCGGTGCTGCTATATTATGTTATTATTAACTTGAGAACTCCGTGTCTTAAGAGTGATTATTAAATATTTACAAGGGGGATTTTGCAACAACTCCTCATATCAAATCGTAATTAGAAAAAAACTCAACTTCGTAATTTTATTCGCTTCAGCCATCTCCTTCTTTAAACTAACCACGTGCGCTCACTTGTCAAGTGCAGAAGAGCTCATCAGCGGCGAAAGATGCAAATGCCTCCGCAATAATCATTTCAAAAAAAGTGAACATCTTCGAAAATGCGGACTGCTGTTATATAGAGGATTACGATCATGATCGCATACCTCACCAAAAAACCTTATTTTTGAGGACTGCGAATATGATCGCAGTCCTAAAAAAATGTCATATTTCTTAGCACTACGACCATGATCGCAATCCCTATAAAAATGTCATGTTTTTGAGTCTTTATACGATTGCCATTATGATCACACTCCTCACAAAAAATGTCATGTTTCTGAGTCTTTATTGGATGCGGCCATGATCACAGTCCTAAAAAGAAGCCTTCTTTTTTAGTCTTTATAGGATTGCCACCATGATCGCAGTCCTCATAAAAACACAATTTCTCAGCCTATATGGGGACTGCGACAATGATTACAGTCCTCACAAAATATCTTAATTTTCAGTAATAAAAGGACTGTGACCATAGTCGCAGTCTTCTAATAAAGGATTACGACCATAGTCACAGTTCTCACATAGGGTGGTCGCAGTCTTCTAATAAAGGATTATGACTATAGTCACAGTCCTCACATAGGATTGCAATCATGAGTCACAGTCTTTATATGAGCATCGCCATCATCAGCAGACCCCCGTTCATCGGCATCGAATGATCCTCAATATTTTTTCAGATTTAAATACCACATCGATCACCAACACATACAAAACTCATCGCGAGCATGAACAAACGAGATCTGCAAAAGGTCGATCCTAAAAAATTTTGGTCTGGGGCTCTGCCCCTCTCTGGCCCCCAAGAGGGCGGCCCCCCCCCCCCAAACCCCCATAACAACCTCACCACGCAGGTGAACCTGTGAATTACTATGCGTCGGGGTCAGGGTTGAGGAGGCGGGGGGGGGGGGGGGGGGGGTGCAACGTCGAGAGCGATGGGGAGGGTAAAAGAGAAAATGAAAATATATAAAGAAGTGACGGTTGGAAGGAATCAATTTATGCTGACATGGATGAGGCTATCGCTAATAAAATTATGAAGTTGAGTTTTTTTTTTTAATTATGAAGGAAAAGGGTGGTTCTAGCGAAATTTCTCTATTTACAATTATGACGAAATTTCTCTATTTACAATTTATGACGGTCAATTTTTATTGTTCATGTAGTTTCTCTATGCTGTTAAGGGCAAGTTGGAGATTTTCTAGCATAAGTTTTAAAATAGTTTGTTATGTTTGTATATCGAGTTACACGGGTGTTTGTAATTCTTATTCATGTCTTTTGTTTTTTATAAGTTTCTTATTCGAAGGGTTAAATTTAGAGTGAGTGAGTATTTTATTCTTTTATACTTCGTTTCATTCATTCAATTCTAGCAACTAGTAACTAGCAAGTTATTTTGATTTCTGTTATATAAATTACGAATTAGTAGAAATTATACTTCATTTTTTTTATGGCAAAATTTTGATTTATTTTATTGCCCTGTGTTTATATCTTCCGTACTTGGATGCTTTTTATGCATGTTACGACATATTTATTAAATAAATGACATATAAAATTTTATAATTGTCTTTATATTCATAAACATATATTCCTAAGATATCCCCTAATGTTTCCGATGTCATATGAAAAGGTCCCAAGCGATATTTAGAACCTTGGTTTTTGGGTAATCTGGTTTCAAAGCTCTGGAGATTAAGGCTGAAACTGATTTCCTAACCCCTGTAGGTGGAGCAGTCTTTTCATGGGCTAGAATCTGTGCTTTTTAGGGACATGTTTTTTTTTTCCCTTCAAAATTCACTTTTTAAATGCGTGCTCGATGAGATTTGATTCTTGGTTGTTCTGATATAATTTTAAAGTCTTGTTACTATAAAAATTTTTTTGAAGTTATGAGAGTTGGGGGGTAATATCTTTATATGGTAACATATTTGATGCGAAAAAATTTCCGGAAGAGAAAACAAGAGAAGTGTCAAAGAAAAGTAGGACAAAACAAATGGAATTCAAAGAAGATGAAGAGAGTCTCCGCAATCAATAATAATTGATCGCTCATTTAGCAGAGTAGATCACATATTACATAATTGTATAAACTAAACGACGAGATAAACATAATTAGTATGCCAACTCGACTCATACATATGGGTGGCGATCCTGACCCAACTGGACCATCCAACCTCAACACAATATGTGATCATCAACCCTAATCGTGCATGGGTCAAAATCGGGTTGACCCACTTGACCCGATTATTAAACAAGTCTTGTTAGAGTCAAGTTTGACGATCTCTTATGGAGAAGTGATTCCTTGAGCAGAGTGGCAAAGAGTGGTGATTCATGGGACACAGGCAGTCACTGTGCAAAGATCAACTCAGAAAATAGAAGAACAATAGGAAACTTGATGTTCCGACCCACTGTACCCGGACCCGCTTGCACAGACCCGCAACCAGTCGGGTTTGTACAGACCATAGACCGGACTCGTTAAAGAACCAGATCCGTTGTAGCAAATTTACTGTAGAGATACAGACCCGTTAAGAGATACAGACCCGTTATTGTAGAATCCAGATCCGTTAAGGGATTTTAAATGGTTTTAGGCCTATTTAAATCCAAAAAATTAGGGAATTAAGCCAGAAAATATAATAAAATTTTATAAAAATCACAACTGCATTTCAAGCCCTGTAGGAAATTATTTTGGCAGCCAAATTTCTTAGAACAACCTAAATTAAAATAATCTTTATAATAATTATCTAAATTGGATTAAATTAAGTGTAGATTTCCGAAATAACTAAATAATTCAATATATGGATCCGTGGCAAACTTAGGTGGGTGCTTTTAATCCTCTTTAAATAAATTATGCTTTATTGTGGTTAATGAAATTACTTTTTATTTATTTGTTTAATGTTAGTTATTTAAATTGTTTATTTAATTTCTAGCATTTAGAAAAATTGCAAATGTTCAAGATTTAATGTTGTGCAAGTGATTAAGTATTTTGCTCTGAAAATTTTCAGTTTTTCTTGCATAGAATCAATATGAATATATTTTTAGTAAATAATTATTTATATCTGAAAATTGAATTATTTGAATTAGTAATTGTTAGTTCTTTAGAAAAATACTTAAAAAAACCATAAATTGTGAAGAATTCTAGAAAAATCAGATTTTTAATTTTGACTATTATGTTGATTTTTCTTGAAAAATTTGACCAATTATACATGATCACTACATGATGACAAGATAGTTATATTACCGAAATTACTGGGAAATATTCTGTTACCTTGCATACATGTTATAAACATTGTTATTGAATGGGCCGAATAATTTAGGTGACATTGACACTAGAAAATTTACACTGCGGTGGGGATATTGATATGTGAAACAATGTCTATATTTTTGGTGGACCAATGATACAGGTTGTGCAATAGAAAGAGGGTTCCAATGCGCAGGGTTCCTGAGGATGTCTGACATGCCGTCCTGTTTATACTGTTTATATCATGAGTAACTAGCGGTACGTTCTGGTTCAACGCAAGGGCTTGGGCCGTGATTCTGAGTGTGTACGAAACCCACTTAAAATACAGACAATTTCTCTACCAATTATTTTCAAATAACAATACACTTTAGCAACAAACTTATAATGATAAACTTTTGACACATGATGTCCTCACAAATTGACCTCGTTAATAATTAAGTACTGTACGGCACTAATAATTCTAATGTACAATTTGTTATTATACTTGTGCTATACTGCTACTTCCCTCATTTTATCGCTCACTATGTCACTTATTGACGACCCTGAGTTTGTATGCTCAGATTCAAGTTCAGAGACTCCGCAGGATCAAGAGTACTTTGGACACGTTCGGAGCTTCAGTAGTGGACTTATCTTCATTTCCGACTCGTGAGGATCTTTTATTTTCTTTGCTTGTTTTCTTTGAATGTTATAAATCAAGACCCACGTGATATTTCTGCATTTGTGTAATAAAGCTGAAAACTTTTATGACTATTGTGTTTAATTTTCATATAAAAATGTCAAGAATGACTAACTTTTAACGTGAAAGCTAACATCGCTTTAGGTCAGTTATTTTTCATAAACAAAATTTAGAACACAGTAATTTATTAATATTTTTAATGAAAATATATTAATTTAAAAGTTGTCCAGCAAATAGACCGATTAGGTTCCCAACAACCAAACCCAAGCTTGTTCTTCTAATAAAATGTCCTAATTACAAAATGTCCTAATTTTCAATTAATAAAAGGACTATGATCATAGTCACAGTCTTCTAATAAAGTACTGCGATCATAGTCGCAGTCCTATGCGCAGTCCTCACATAGGACTGCGATCATGAGTCACAGTCCTCGTATCAGCATCGCCATCATCAGCAGATCCTCGTTCACGGGCATCGAATGATCCCAATTTTTTCAGATCTAAATACCTCATCGATTACAAACTCAAATAAAACTCATCGCTAGTACGAGCAAACGAGATCTGCAAAAGGTCGGTCTCAAAAAAAATTAGTCCGAGGGCTCCGCCCCCTGAGACCCACGGGAGGGGACTTCTCGACCCCTCCCAACCCCCACAAAGACCTGATCGATTAGGTCAATGCGCAAATTACTCTACGTCGGGATCAGGGTTTAGGGGAGAGCAATGTTAGGAACGATGAGAAAGGATAAAAGAGAAATGAAAATATACAGAGAAGTGGTGGTTAGGAGGAATCAATTTATACTGATGTGAATAAGGATGGAGTGAATTAAATTATGAAGTTGAGTTTTTTTTTTCTAATTATGAAGCAAAATAGGTGGCTGTAGCGAAATTTACTTTTAGATTATACTGAATCAAAGACATTATTTTCAATATATATTATTTTCTCTAGGATAATTATTTTAAAACATATATGCATGTATTCTCTTTTGGTTAGTTAGAATCCTCTCTCTCTCTCTCAAACTTCTTTCTCTTTCTTAGCTAAAATTACTAAAACAAATCTCTTTGTTCGTGTATTTGAAACCACCATTTCACCAATATATATTGAAACTAATAAATACAACTACTCTCTCTTATTTAACCTCATCTCACTTAAATCTCTCAAACTAAATATATCTTGCTTTCATTTTATTTTATTTTAAAATCATCTGTTCAGATAATAAATGGATATATCTAAACATTCAAAGTAATTACTTGAGAAATAAAAGACAATAAGAAGAGATAAATTATTATTTAAAATAAATAAAGTATTTTTTTGGAAAAAACCATAACAAAAAATTGAAGAAAATTAATCCTCCATCTTTTCATGCTTGTAATCGAAATTCAAGAAAAATCCATTTGATACATTTATCCATGTTGTTATCAATTTTTTTTAAATCATTAAAATATTAGCATTTTATTTAGAAATTATTTAAGATAAATAAATATAAATCAGTAAATTCAAGCTCTAACTAAAAAAAATAGAAAATCAATATATAAAATTTTAATTCCGCCAGAAAATCTCCAATTTATTAGTAGACATTAATAATAGGACATTGATATTTTGAAAAAAAAATCATATCAAAGTTATAATTTTATAAGTTATACTTTCCATTGCCTATTTCTTTGTGGATCATCTCATTATAACTATCAATGTAATAATAATTTCAATTTTGAAAAATTAGTTACAACTATCTATTTCTTAACATAATTTGAAAAAAACTCAGCTTCATAATTGTTTGACCTCACCTCATCCACGTCAACAAAAAGCAACTAGACAGATCAGATCTTTCTTTCCATATAATTTTGTTTCTTTTTTTTACCCTTTTTCACAGATCTAGGCGCTATTCTTCACTGTTTGGTCTGAATGAAGCATCGTTCTCAGTGCAAGTAAGTTTCGCCGCGAGTGGCTTCAGCACCATGGATTATTCGATCTCAATCTCGAGACGATAGAGGGGATCAAATCGAATCGATCCCATTACAGAGAGAGTCAGATTTAAAAACATGCCATTTTGTGAGGACTGCAATCATAGTCCTAGTCCTAAAAAAAACTCAAAAACAAGACATTTTTCGATTAGAAGATCGCGATCATGGTCGCAGTCCTATAAAGACTTAGAATATGATATTTTTGTGAGGACTGTGATTATGGTTGCAGTCCTAATAAATAGGATTGCGATCATGCTGCAGTACTATAAAAACTCAAAAATATGACATTTTTGTGAGGACTGCGATCATGGTCACAGTCCTAATAAATAACCAGAAACAGTCCTAATAATAACCAAAAATATGGTATTCTGTGAGAACTGCTATCATGGTTGTAGTCCTAATAAAGACTCAGAAATAAGACATTTTTGTGAGGACGACGATCATGGTCGTAATCTTCAACTTAATACTGCGGGGGCATTTAAGTTTTTTTCACCACTCTGCGCTCGACACGTTGGCGCCCCCCCTGAGTAGCGCTTCTGCGCCGGACACGTGAGCGCACACCATTTCTTTAAAAAAGGAGATGGCTGAAGCGAGTTAAATTTTGTAAGTGAGTTTTTTCCTAATTACAGTTTGACATGTGTGGCTGAAACGAAATCTCCCTTTAACTTTTACATTTTCTATCATAATAACCGTAATTCATTTAATACCAATTTGTCATAATAATTAATAACTATCTTGCTTACATTATAATCAACTAATTTAACACTAATTTTCCTATTGCTTTATGGTTTTAGATTCAGACTTTTTTTAGAAAAGTAATAAAATAATTATACTAATGTTAATTAGCCCAAATATCCAATTATATTTTATGATTAATTCTTTCATTGTTTTTTTTAATGTGCATTCATACTAGTGTTTCTAAAAAACAAACAAATTTGAACATAGCTTTAAAGACCTTCGTTATTCACCCTCAAAAAATGTGGCATATCTAATTGTATATGATCATCAAAATTCTAGAGATGCCAATTTTGATAAAAGCTGCAAAGAATGAGAGAAGTCCAAAGAGAGTTCTTGAACATGATAACAATTCCACTGCCATTTATGAAAAGCAAAGAAAGGTTGAACATTCAATGATCTCGAAACTCAATACCACCTTGGCTCTTAGGTCTTGTTTGTTTCTCAGATTTTGGACTGAAAAGTGTAAATGGTATGGGCCCCATTTTAGAATTCCGAAAAGTGTTTGCTTTTCACAATAAGTGATCGCTGTGTTAAAACAGACAAATTCATTAACGTAATGCTTGGAAAAGAGATTCGGTTCATGTGTGTAAGCCACACACACATACAATAAGAGAGTCAATCACGTGTTGACACGTGTATTGATTCTCTTATAATCTCTTATAATATGTGTGTGAGGCCCACACACATATTATAAGAGATTATAAGAGAATCAATACATGTGTCAACACGTGATTGGCCCTCTAATTGTATATATGTGTGACTTGTAAGATCACCTAGAGGGGGGGGGGGGTGAATAGGTGATGGCTAATCTAATGGTCACTTATGAACAAATAATGCGGAATTAAAACTAAGTTGACCAAATTAAACTTCTTTTAATTGAACACTATGTATAACACAAGAGTGTTGCCGAATTCCCCTTGCGAGGCTCTGGACAAACTCCTCTAGATTCCCCTTGAATGGGTTGAGGTGCCGCGTTGGCTCTCTTGGTTGAATACTAGTGTTAATAACAATCCCAAGCAAGTATAGCAATTATGAGCACAAAGGTATATCATGCATATAAAAGATAAAGACTATAAAGTAATGCAAGATATGAGTGAGACAAAAAGAGTAAGAGAGCAAGAGTGAGCAATCGCAAACACAAAGGGTTTGTTTCGAGGTTCGAGCACACTTGCTCTACATCCCCGCCTTCGACACACGAAGGATTTCCACTATGCACGATCCAACCGGATCTCTCCTTGGTGCCGCAACACCTACAAGCCCTCGGACTCCCAAAGTCCCTTACACACCACAAGCCCACCGGCTCGTCGAGGCCGCACCTCGTACAACAAGTCCGCACCCGAACTCAAAAACACCGCGAGCACACTTGCCCGCTTCCTCAAATACAAAGACAAATCTTGGTGATCTAAACACTTGATCACCTAACAAAACTCTCACTACAACACTCTTATAGGATAGATATAACTATGGATGCTCAAGTGTAGTGTGAGAAATCAAGGAAAGAACTTTGATGGAAAACTCGAGAAATCACAATAAACACTCTCTTGATAAAATCCCTTTTGATAGGAAATATTGGCACTCTATTTTGTGGAGAAAACTCTGCTAAATGAATGGAAATAACTGGACAAAAGCTCTCCTAAAATCTTAGCTTCAAACAATGACAAAACCCCCTTTTATAGAGGCCAGAAAAATCTGACCGTTGGGCTCTGTCAGAGCTGCCGGTCGACCGGTCCGGTCGACCGCCAACGGTCAAGAATCCGACCGTTGGAGCCTCCGGTCGACCGGCCCGGTCGACCGCGCACCTGGAGCAGAGAAATTACTTCTCTGTCGGTCGACCGGTGCGGTCGACCGGAATTTCCAGAGAGCAGACTCTCTGAAGCGGTCGACCAGCACGGTCGACCGTTCTCCAGTGTACACAGGCGTGCACGTCTGTGCACGTCCGGTCGACCGACCCGGTCGACCGGCCACTGTCAGTTCTGAAAAATCAGAACTGCCAGAACCAGAAAATATGGGATTTAAAGATTGGTCTTTTTGGCTTAATAAAAAATCCCATAAATACTTAGAAATTCTGCAAAAAATAGTTTTATAATATAGAAACATGCTTGCACAAAATCAAGGCATGTTATTAAAGATTTGACTATTTTTGTAACTTGAAAATATTGGCTCATAATAAAAACTGTTTTTCTAAATCAACATGTTTTTCTAAATTTTCATCAAATACAAAAACAAGATATACTTTAAGGCATAGTGTGTATGGATATGATCCACTACACAATCAAGATGAAATATCTAGTTTTTGACATAAAGCACTAAACTTGTTTTGGTTAAAGGATATGTATATAAGAGATTACCAAAACCCAAAGTAGATATTTTGTCATAAGGAAAATCTTATCAAATACAAAAACAAGATATACTTTAAAGCATAGTGTGTATGGATATGATCCACTACACAATCAAGATGAAATATCTAGTTTTTGACATAAAACACTAAACTTGATTTTGAAAGATATGTATATAGGTAACATCAAAAACCAAGACATGTATTTTGTCCAATGAAAAATCTTTTTCTCAAATAAAAATTCTTTTCTAAACATGAAAATCTTTTTATGAAATGAAATTTTTATCATGAAAACAATTCTATCAAGAGTGTGTGTGTGATATGACTTGAGCAATCCACCAACTATCTATCCTTTACATTTTTTTCTAAACAAAAACAAAATCTTATACCTAGACACAAGTCTTCATCTTCTTGAAGTCTTCACTTGAAGGCTTCTCATCTTCTTGACTTGGTCCAAAAGCAATCCACCGAGCTCATCTCTAAATGTGTTCTTGATGCATAGGCTCGTGAATCGACCGGTGCTAGCTTCCAACTTGACATTTTATCCTTTGTTGAAGCTCCACAGCTACTAAGATCTTGATAAAGAATCTGTCACTAATTAAACACAAGATCATTAGTAAACATAACTTCATGAGTTGATCATCATCAAAACTAGGGTGATAGGCCTTTGGGCCAACAATCTCCCCCTTTTTGATGATGACAAAACTCATGAAGTTATATATGCATGTATTAAAGTAAAGCTTCAAAGAAGCTCCCCTTAACTCATGCATCACTAGAAATAAATAGATATGACATTAAAGCACATAAATATGTATGCAAATGAATGCACAAATCTTTTTCTCAAACTTTTATCTTATAATATTATTGCTATGCATGAGTAAAAGCACAAGTATAAAAACACAAAATCATCTCTCCCTTAAGTAAGGAACAAATACTTCTCCCCCTTAAGGAAATCATGCATATAACTCAAATACTTCTCCCCTTTTTGTCAATCATCAACAAAGGGTTCAAAGTTCAAATCATCAAACAAATTTTCTCCCCCTTTTTGTCAAAAATAAGGAAATCAAGGAGGGTAAAATCAAATCAATCAATAAGATTTATATGCGATATACATTCATGAAGAGGAAGACGCTAAGTTAACTTCCCTACACATATGCATTACATGAAGAAGGGATGACAAGCCCTAACTCACATAACACATATTATGTAATGCATAGAAGGAGATGTGAAGCTCCCCCTACACACGTATATCATATAAAGAAGAGATGTCAAGCTCCTCAATTTATAATATACTCAACATGAATCTATATGTAAGAGAGATGTTAAGCTCTCCTTGCATATAGGAAATACAAAACAAAACATTTTTAATTTTTTTCTTTATCAAAACAAAATTTTGAACTTTTCTCAATAAAACAAATTTTGAACCAATCATAATTTGTAATTTTGATACCAATAGAAAATAGCACTTGAAGATGTGTGATATCAAGTTATCATTGCAAAATCTTTTGTTGTTTTAAACATATTGATATCAATTGTAATTATATAGCAAATTTGAAATTGAAGCATATAGATACCAAATGAAAAATCTAAAATAAAATCTTTTTATTTTCCATAAGCTTATGCATAGTTAATATAAGGTGTTAACTTAACTTCGCATAAACTTTTGTGCTTTAAGAATGTAAATCAATTGTAAAGCATGCACATGGAAATCATATATATGTATGTGAATAGATAAGACCAATTTGAAAATTAGGGCATACATATATAGGAACCAAAATGTGAGTAATATACCAATTGTAAAATTAACACTGTAAATCATGTATACTCATAACCAAAAATTGGTAGGTTTAAAAGATAGTTATGTCTAAGCACTACCAAATTTGAAGAATAAATAACTAGTTATAAATAATTTTTGAAAAACTAGTTAAAGATCCTTCAAAAAAACATGAAATCATATGTTATTCATGAATTATACTAAATACATACAAGTTTAAGCACTCATAGTCCATAAAGCTCAAAAATTATCTTTTATCATAAAAGATGAGTGTTCAAAGGTTATGTAAATGGTATTTTCATGAAAATAGAAAGTGAAGCATGAATCTCATGAAAATCTTATTTTTCATCTTAAAACAAATCATATATTTTTCATAAAGCATTGCTAAATACATAAAGATTTAATCACTCATAGTCTATAAAGCTCAAAATATTTTGTATCATAAAGATCAGTGTTCAAAAGATCATGTAAATAGCATTTTTATGAAAATAGTCATTCAAACTCAAAAAGATCATAAATCACATTTTGTTGTACAAATCAAAAACATAAAATTTTTTTTTTATTTAAAATACTAATCTTCATGGTATATGTATGATTTATCCAATTCTAACAATATGCATACATATCCCAAATATGAAAAGAGTCCAATATATATTGCATGAAGGCAAATGACTCAAGGGGTATACATGTATATTTATTAGATTTGAATTAAACACACATATACATGAAGTAAGATCAAAGATAGGCATAACAAGTATAAATGACCGAATCATCAAAACTAGCCTATACACATGCATATAGTGGATACAAATGAGCATGAAGTTCAAATATATATGAGTCAATTGTAGTTCACTATTCATATATGTATAAATGCAAGTTTTGACACATTCTACATTTAAGCATGTAAATACCACATGAAGCACATAAAATCTAAAACATGAACATGCTATGAATGATATTAAGAAAATAAAAGCATGTACATAAATAAAATAGGAGTTTAAAAATCGTTACCAACTCCAAAACTCCTAGCATGGTGGTTGACCCACCAAAATTTCCTTGATAGCAATGCATCCAAAAGTTTGTCCATCATGTCCATTGCATCCGCTATCAAGGAACTAATCCTCTCACGTTTTGTGAGAGCCCTCACCTACATCAAAATCAAAGGGTGGGGTTTTGGTACCCATACTTTCTTGGGTCCTTTGGGGTTAGCTTTATTGTAAGGATCCCAAAATCTTTTATACTTAGAAAATATAAATGAGGTTTCTTATCAAAACAAAATTTTGCTAAATGGCCTTTGTGGCCACAATGTGTAAATGTGTACACCTTAGCATACTTATGAGTGGGAGTGTGAGCATGATGTGCATCATAAGCATATGCATGATGTGAATGTGCATGAGTATGAGGAACTTGTTTCTTTTGAAACAAGGATTCCAATCTAGTATGATTGAAAGCACATGAGCTCAAATTAGAGCTCAAATTATCAATTTATTTTTCAAATTTTTAATCTCATTTTGATCAATGTGTGCATGAGAAGCATGATGAGATATATGAACAATTTTTTTTTCTTTTTACAAACATTTTCCTTTTCTTTTTCACAAAATTTTCTTTTTAAAGATTTATTTTCTTGAAAAACAACTTCCTTTTGTTTTTCCACCAAATCAATCTTATTTTTCAAAATAGTGTTCCCTTCACATAAATCATTCAATTTTGTAAGCAAGGAAACATTCTCATTTTTTAAATCCTTGTTTTCTTTTTCTAAGCATGCCATTTTATTTTCTAATGAATCTTTTTCATTAATCATGGCATCAAAATTCTTTTTCAAATTGTTGTTGTCCTTTTCTAAACATGCAATGTTAGATTTAAAAGAATCTTGTTCTATATGCATGCAAGCAATTTTCTTTTTCAAATTTTTATTTTCCTTTTTAATCATGTCATATTTCTCAAGAATTGTTTGGCAAAATGAAGTGAGCTCATCATATGACATGTCCTCATCATCGGATTCGGAGTTTACCTCAAAGGGGTTATCCCCTTGGACCATATAGCATACGTTGGAGATGTCGCTTCCAACGTCCGAATCGCTCCCCGCATAGTATAGGTCCTTTTCGCCAAGGGAGGTGATGATGTTCCAAGCTACAAAAGCCGATTCAACATTAGAAACCCTAGATAAATAATCATCATTTAGGGTTGACTTAATAGCATGAAGGGCTTTTGCATTAGCCTTAATGTTCTTACCATTTAAGCAATATTCTTTATTAGTTGTGGCAAGATATACACTAAGGCCAAGTCCTTTGAGGAACAAAGACATCTTAACCTTCCAAATTTGGATGTTAAGAATGTCAAAGGTGGGTGGTGACATGAAGTCCATGGTGAGGTGTGTGTGTACAAAAATATTGTGATTAGCCTAAAGGAGGATCTTTAACTCTTAGGTTGTTAGACCTAATATCAAGAGCACTAGCTCTGATACCAATTGTAAGATCACCTAGAGGGGGGGTGAATAGGTGATGGCTAATCTAATGGTCACTTATGAACAAATAATGCGGAATTAAAACTAAGTTGACCAAATTAAACTTCTTTTAATTGAACACTTATGTATAACACAAGAGTGTTGCCGAATTCCCCTTGCGAGGCTCTGGACAAACTCCTCTAGATTCCCCTTGAATGGGTTGAGGTGCCGCGTTGGCTCTCTTGGTTGAATACTAGTGTTAATAACAATCCCAAGCAAGTATAGCAATTATGAGCACAAAGGTATATCATGCATATAAAAGATAAAGACTATAAAGTAATGCAAGATATGATTGAGACAAAAAGAGTAAGAGAGCAAGAGTGAGCAATCGCAAACACAAAGGGTTTGTTTTGAGGTTCGAGCACACTTGCTCTACATCCCCGCCTTCGACACACGAAGGATTTCCACTATGCACGATCCAACCGGATCTCTCCTTGGTGCCGCAACACCTACAAGCCCTCGGACTCCCAAAGTCCCTTACACACCACAAGCCCACCGGCTCGTCGAGGCCGCACCTCGTACAACAAGTCCGCACCCGAACTCAAAACACCGCGAGCACACTTGCCCGCTTCCTCAAATACAAAGACAAATCTTGGTGATCTAAACACTTGATCACCTAACAAAACTCTCACTACAACACTCCTATAGGATAGATATAACTATGGATGCTCAAGTGTAGTGTGAGAAATCAAGGAAAGAACTTTGATGGAAAACTCGAGAAATCACAATAAACACTCTCTTGATAAAATCCCTTTTGATAGGAAATATTGGCACTCTATTTTGTGGAGAAAACTCTGCTAAATGAATGGAAATAACTGGACAAAAGCTCTCCTAAAATCTTAGCTTCAAACAATGACAAAACCCCCTTTTATAGAGGCCAGAAAAATCTGACCGTTGGGCTCTGTCAGAGCTGCCGGTCGACCGCCAACGGTCAAGAATCCGACCGTTGGAGCCTCCGGTCGACCGGCCCGGTCGACCGCGCACCTGGAGCAGAGAATTACTTCTCTGTCGGTCGACCGGTGCGGTCGACCGGAATTTCCAGAGAGCAGACTCTCTGAAGCGGTCGACCAGCACGGTCGACCGTTCTCCAGTGTACACAGGCGTGCACGTCTGTGCACGTCCGGTCGACCGACCCGGTCGACCGGCCACTGTCAGTTCTGAAAAATCAGAACTGCCAGAACCAGAAAATATGGGATTTAAAGATTGGTCTTTTTGGCTTAATAAAAAATCCCATAAATACTTAAAAATTCTACAAAAAATAGTTTTATAATATAGAAACATGCTTGCACAAAATCAAGGCATGTTATTAAAGATTTGACTATTTTTGTAACTTGAAAATATTGGCTCATAATAAAAACTGTTTTTCTAAATCAACATGTTTTTCCAAATTTTCATCAAATACAAAAACAAGATATACTTTAAGGCATAGTGTGTATGGATATGATCCACTACACAATCAAGATGAAATATCTAGTTTTTGACATAAAGCACTAAACTTGTTTTGGTTAAAGGATATGTATATAAGAGATTACCAAAACCCAAAGTAGATATTTTGTCATAAGGAAAATCTTATCAAATACAAAAACAAGATATACTTTAAAGCATAGTGTGTATGGATATGATCCACTACACAATCAAGATGAAATATCTAGTTTTTGATATAAAACACTAAACTTGGTTTGAAAGATATGTATATAGGTAACATCAAAAACCAAGACATGTATTTTGTCCAATGAAAAATCTTTTTCTCAAATAAAAATTCTTTTCTAAACATGAAAATCTTTTTATGAAATGAAATTTTTATCATGAAAACAATTCTATCAAGAGTGTGTGTGTGATATGACTTGAGCAATCCACCACTATCTATCCTTTACATTTTTTTCTAAACAAAAAAAAAATCTTATACCTAGACACAAGTCTTCATCTTCTTGAAGTCTTCACTTGAAGGCTTCTCATCTTCTTGACTTGGTCCAAAAGCATCCACCGAGCTCATCTCTAGATGTGTTCTTGATGTATAGGCTCGTGAATCGACCGGTGCTAGCTTCCAACTTGACATTTTATCCTTTGTTGAAGCTCCACACCTACTAAGATCTTGATAAAGAATCTGTCACTAATTAAACACAAGATCATTAGTAAACATAACTTCATGAGTTGATCATCATCAAAACTAGGGTGATAGGCCTTTGGGCCAACATGACTTACATATATGAACCGAACCCTTAGAAAAGTGGCCAGGTTCAATTGACAACCTTAGATATGTTTCCTTTTCCACTACTTAGGTACAAAGAACCATCCATGTGGGCTTCTCAAGAGCAAAGCCTAGTCTTCTCACCTCAGCTCCAGATCAAGAGGATGTGCCTCTTCAACTTTGGCTTATCATTAAGAAAGGGGGTCTCTTGTCACCTTTTTAGCTTGTACTTCTCAATTCCCGCATTATGCTTTATTTTTTCTTTCTCCGATTCGGAGTCTGTTTTATGCATTCATATTTACAACATAAGTTTAGGCTTTCAGTTTATATATATTTTCATTTCATGTATTGACTTATACTCTTAGTGGGTTTATTATTATTATTTATGGAATCCTACTTGATAGGTAGTAAAAATGCATATTTATCACTACATTTACTATCACATTTTCATATTTATTCCTACAATTATGCACTATTACTAATGTTTTATTATTTAATGTGTGCAGGCCTTGAGTAATTAATTAAATAAAGAATAAAGCCTAAATGAAGCCCAGAAGCCCCAAAAAGCCCATGTACAAGCCCAAGTGCAAAAGTTGCAATTACCAAGTGCCAAAGTTGCAATTACCATGTGCAAAATTTGCAATTACTAAAAGAAGAGGAAAGGGATAGACTTCTACTCAATCCTAATTACTTGCAGGATAAGGATAAAGATAAAAGGAGGAGAGTGCAAAGATAAATTCGTTTTAAAGAGATTTGGATTTAGGGTAACTTGCTTCCCAAGTTATCCCGAATTTTCAAAATAAAGAGTCGGTATGCCAGATCTAAAAGGATATACCCAGATGGACGGACCAGAGGTGGCCACGCGCGAAAGCGCGTGGCCAGGGACCACACAATGACCGCGAAAACACGGCAATACAGATGAGTCTGGCGATCAGTTTTCGTGGAGGAGTCGTACCGGGATTCTACTTCTTCCATCTCCTATAAATACCCCTACAGAGTAACAGAGAAGGGCGTGCCGTCGAGTACAGAAAACAAATTTAGGGTTTTTCTTAGGCTAATTTGTAGATTGTAATTTAGGTTTGTTTTAGTTTTCTTTTATGTAATTTTTTTTAATGTAACTGAGAGGAGAGACGAGTTTCATGGAGGAAGGAGATCAAGCTTGTACTGAGGTGACATCAGTGTAAGTCTTTTCTTCCATTGTTATAAGAATCAAATCGAAGTTCTGTTTCTTCTTTATTCTTATTTTGTTTTTGTTTCCCTCTTTTGTGATTGTTGATCCAAGTAAAACCAATAGCCTCGAAGTTTCCTTCTCCTTGCAAGTGCCGTTGATGGTTTATGAAGATGAACATCCATTTTCGTTGTAGTATAGCTCGCCCTTTTATTTCATAGTGTAAATCGGGAATGGGGAAGATCTTATATTCCATGCTTCGCTCGCCTTCAAAGAAAGGTACATCGTTGATACGGTTCAAAGGTAAGCAGACGTCGAAGAGGTAAGAATGTTTTTAGTTTTTAGTTTTCTTTCTTTTATTTCTTTAGTTTAGATTACCAACACTACAATATTCCCAATCTCTTTCACTTTTTTTCATTGTAAATATCATTGTAACATAAAAGAGAACTTACTTCACAAGCTTCCATCGCTAGTCCCTCCCTGTGGATCACGACCCGCATAGCCACTTGCATAGCGGTAGAATTGAGCACCCTGCATATTGTTTTAAAAGTTTTAAAATTCTGTATTTTTTGTGCAGGTAAAATCTCAATCAAATTTTGGCGCCGTTGCCGGGGAGGGACGGTAAGTTTCTCTCTAAAAAAAAAACTAATTATTAATTTATTTATTCTTTTTGTTAGCAGGATCAGAGAACAGGAAAACTAACAGCAGCAAAGGACATATAGCAACTCTGTGCCTCTGCCCTCGAAGGCAGAGTAGCAGAGCCTACTAAAGAGCCGCGTTTGCGCGACAATTGCCGCGTTTTCGCAGCCTGAGTAGTGAACTACTCACTCTGTTTTCTGCAGGTTGCTGCAAATTGAAAGATTTGTTTACTGCTCTGTTTACTTTTCTCTGTGATCACCCTGCACACTGCTAATTAATTAACAGTAACCTATTTGTTGAAAAATAAAAAAATTAGACTCTTGCATATAGGCACGTGTCTATTTAATTTTTTTCTGTTGAAGAGTGCTGGAGACAAGGTACGTTCGCATTGCATATAGACTAGGAAGCACCCTTGGCTGATTTACTGCTTTTGAGAGAATATTTGTCTATTGCTTTACACATGCACTAAATTGACTTAAGGGCTTGTCCTATAAATAAGATAAGGTGGGGATTTCATCACCCTTCCTTGGCCCACAAACAATCTCCTCACTCACTAACCCAAGCCTAACTAAAAATGAGTAGACGTTGGCCCTAGGGACATCTTGGACTCAATTAGGAGATTATCCTAAGGGGAAACGGTGTTGGAATTTGACTCCTGCCAAATCAGTGTTTAGGAAGGGGATTGAGGGCCGAAAGCCCGAAGATTGGTGGTTATTTAATTAAGGAACGTCTTTGACGGAAAACCTCCCACCAATCTTGCCCTGACCTGGCTGATTAGCATGAGGTCAAAGTCTACATTATACCTCCCGTGGACAGTCAACCAGTTAGGAGTCGTCTAGGTCATAGGTCTACCCTAACTTAGGTTAGAATTTTTTTTTGCTTATTTGTTTGTTTTCTTTTTCTTTGTTTGTGTTTTATTTGTGATATGGCTTATAACAACAATTTTTTCAATTTTAATAATAATCTATATTACACATCAACCTCTTTTTCAGATATTACCAACCCGGCATATCATAACTTTAACCAACCTAGTGTGCCAGATTGGTCTTATCCGAATCATTACATGCCCCAGTCCCAATACTATGAACAAGACTGGAATAATCATCACTACTCTTCACAGAGTCAATGGGGATACAATGCCCCTGAGCCATATTGTCAACCACCTGTTCAACCATTATCTTCATATACTTCTTTTACCACCTCACCAATGTTTCAGTCCTCCAATGATCCATTCGATGGGTTAGAAGAAAAAGTGGATCGTTTGCAAGATATAATGAATGATCAAATTTCTAGACTTTCAAACATTCTTGAACTAACCAACAAAGTTGATAGGAACCAAGAATCATTCTGTCTAGAAGACCTTAATCAAAATTCAATTTCATCACATCAATATGAACTTGATCAATCCCAATCCTTGGACAAATTGGCTAGTTTTAATTTCAATGAGATTGAATTAGATTGGGAATGTGAACCCGATCCCCAACTTTACGATTCAGTTTCCATCTTTGAATCTATGTTGACTCCGGTATTCTTACCCAATTTGGACCAATTTTCTGAGCCAACATTTATTCCCGTACCCATAGATTATGAAATTGAATCACCCATTTTTTATGATCATCATATTGAACTTGACCAATTTCATACTTTTGAAAGTCCCATTGACAAATTGGCAAGTTCTCATTTTTATGAAATTGAACTCAATGAGATATGTGACCTTGATTCTCAAATTTGTTGTGATCGAGTTCAAATTCCCGAATCAATATTGACTCCTGCTCTGTTACCCGATTTAAGTAATATTTTAGAGTCAGTTTTGATTCACACACCTGTCATTCTTGAACTTGAATCACCAATAGTAAGTCACATTCCATTTTGAGAAAATGATTGTGGACTTGAGTTTCAATTCTTGGACTTGGACTCAACGCTTGAACCAAAACTCTCTCTCGAACCCCACGTCAATTTTCTCGAGTTTGTATTGGATCGTGAACCTATCATTCTTAAGTCCAAGTCAACCATTCTACCAAGTCACATTCTTTTGTTGGACATAGGTATAGACCATGATGACTCTGTGATGATTTTCCAGGACTGGTCATGTAAAGGACGTAAGATTCACGATAGGATCTTCCATGATCCTACTCATACTGGGGACTGTAAACATGTAAATAGAAAAGAGGTCAATAAAGGTAGGTCCCGTGAACTACCACATTATCTTGATTGGGTAGCAACGCTTGGCCCAATCAGACCACCACCGGAACCACCCCCTAAGGTAATATTTTCCTTCCCTTTCTTCTTTTTCATGCATACATGCATTCATTCATACATTGAGGACAATGCATGAGATAGGTGAGGATGAGGATTTACTAACATACTAACATAGTTAGATACTAACCCAAAAAAAAAGGGACAATATTTTGACTTATCTTTTGAAAGAAATCTAAGTTAGTCTTAAGAATTAGGAAAATCATGATTAGGATTTCTAAAAACCTGGTCAAAATAAATAAATTGTTGAATTTTTAGGTATAGGAGGAAAAATTGAATAAGTAATTAGTCTTGATTTTTACCTTAATGAAATGTGCATACCTAATACATTTACATATCTAGGATTCTAAGACAAAGACTTTTGTGCCCTATAAAAAATAAAATAAAAAATTAAAAAAAAGAAAAATTCACTGATTAAGCTGGATACATGTGCCTCAAGAAGCATAAGTATTCACGCCTAAAGGTGATTTTATAAATAAAATCCTTAGTTTTGTGGCCTAGTTCACTCGAATCCTTAAGTCCGTAGGGTGTTTTCTCACCCGGTGCCCTAAAACCAACCGGTTTGGGAGCCACCGACTTTAAGTTCGCTACAGGGTGGATTAGAAAGCCTAAGAAAACTAAGAAAAATTATTTATATATATACAAACACATTTAATAGTCAATTAGTTAGGTATGAGGGCCTCAAGAAGCCTTCATGCTTACACGAAAGAAAATTAGATGAGTTATACATATTAAAAAAAAAAGAGAAAAAAATAATAATAAAGAGGCATGAGAGTCCAAGTTAAGAAATTCCTAGTAAAGATTCACAAGGATGCATATGACTTTTGGTAACGAAAAAGACTATACAAAAATTCAATTTTGATCCTTACCTAAAATGGATAACAATTTACTATATAAAGACTAAGTTTAAGAATGAATAAAATGATAATCCTAAAAACTTATAGATTACTAGTCACTTCAAATATATTTCAAATATTTTCCTTTTTATGGATTTTGTGGGTGTAATCCGCTGAAAACCCTCACGAGGCAACACTCGTCCTCTAGGGTAACCTAGAGGTTTAACGGCTTGTTGCACATGCTAAGTGCAATCGTGATGCCTACGAAAGTGAGTTAGGATAGATTAGTTTTTTCTTTTCTTATTATTTTTGATTTTTACTCGAGGACGAGCAAAAAGATAAGTGTGGGGGTGTGATAGGTAGTAAAAAATGCATATTTATCACTACATTTACTATCACATTTTCATATTTATTCCTACAATTTTGCACTATTACTAATGTTTTATTATTTAATGTGTGCAGGCCTTGAGTAATTAATTAAATAAAGAATAAAGCCTAAATGAAGCCCAGAAGCCCCAAAAAGCCCATGTGCAGCCCAAGTGCAAAAGTTGCAATTACCA
>JAVJIF010017585.1:27500-67538 GCA_038442645.1 Agave tequilana
GTAAGTATGAATATCATAGTTGGCAAACATTATTGAAATTTGCTTATATATTGTCATAGTTTATGTAAACTAATATAATAATACATTTTACAGTGTTGGCTCTGTGAAAGGGCTGCTATTTTTGAGCTGAGATCTGATTTGGAAGACAAAACCCCACGGGCAGTAAGATGGGACCTCCAAAACATTAGCAGAGCTCTGGCTGAAATTGATCTAAATGATGTTGACGTAGATATGGTAAGTTTTAATTATTTAGCGACCATATACTGTTGATTATAATTTTATACAAGTGCGACCATTGTCGCGTTTATTTGATTAGAGTACAATGGTGTGCGATCACGGTCGCAGTTCCTTGATAACTCGTTATAAATAAACTGCGACCATGGTCAGTTATATTTATTTGATTGATTTGTACTGCGACTATGGTCGTAGTACGGATTTACTTGTCTGATTTAATGTTTATGACTGTGACCAAGATCGCAGATTACTTGATAGCTATTTTAGTAAAAGTTTCATTCATCTGCGATATAACTATAAGATTTGTCTAAGATCTCAGTTTTTTTTCAGATTTTTTGTCGAATGGCCAACATTTAAAATGATGAAAAAATATGGTTGGCCTTCCTGTTGAAGAAGAAGAAGAAAAAGATGATGAAAAAAAAGAAGAAGACATAAATGAAAAACACCTAGAGGGGGGGTGAATAGGTGTTAGTGCTAATCTAAAACTTAATGCAAAACTAAGTGCGCTAAATGCGGAAGCTAATGCAAATTATGCACAAACTAATACAATACAACAAGTGTAGCCGAATTCCCCTTGCGAGGCTCTGGACTAACTCCCCTTGATTCCCCTTGAAATGGGTTGAGGCGCTATGTGAAGCTCTTGTTGGATGAGTATAAGTTGGGCACACACACAAGCAATCCAAGCAATGTGCACACACAATCAAGCCAAGCAATCAAGGATATAGCAATATGGATTATGCAAGGCACAACACAAGCAAATAAATATGATATGACAAGATGAATTATGCTCAACACAAGCAAATATGATATGAATGAAGTATGATGCTTTGCACAAATGTAAAGAGAATAGAGTTGAGAGAAATTGGATCAAACGCTAACACAAAGATTTGTTTCGAGGTTCGAGCACCCAACTCTACATCCCCGCCTACACTACCGTGTAGGATTTCCCAATCCACTATAGGAGTACCAAACTCCTCTCTCAACCTTTACAAAGCCACCGAGGCTATACAACCACAATCCACCTCTACCGAAGAGGGATAAGGCCCGTAGCCAATACAACAACCACAACCAACACCTCTACCGAAGAGGGTTTACAACCAAACTCAATCACCTCACCCTTGAGGGATACAAACCAATCACCCGATCACCTCTACCGAAGAGGGATACAACAAGAATAAGGGTGTACAACTTAGAGGTTACAACAACAACCTCAAAACTCTCTCTTTCTTTTTCTCTTTTCTTTTCCACAAAAACAAGATCCTAATAGATTAGGATAGTATGATAGCTCAAGTGTGAAAAACTAGGTGTTTGGAAAACAAGCAACAAAGAAAAACACTTGGGAAAATTCTTGCAAAAGATATAGAATGAAAACCAAGACAAATCTCCCAAAAATATTCTTTTCTTTGATTTTTTCAAAAACCTAAAACAATAAAGATTGAAAGATTAAAGCCCCAAACACTTTTGAAAAACTTGTTTTAAACACTTCAGAAAACCAGAATTTTTTCTCTTCAAAAACTTGGCCAAAATCCCCAAAGAGATGGGGTTTATATAGGCCCATCAGAAAACTAGCCGTTAGGCTGAGCTGGCAGCCTGACAGGCTGCCGGTCGACCGGCCCGGTCGACCGCCAACGGTCAGAAATATGATCGTTGGGCAACTGCGGTCGACCGGCCCGGTCGACCCAGAAAAACAGAGAGCAGAGCTCTCGACCCGGTCGACCGGCACGGTCGACCCAAACAACCCGAGAGCAGAGCTCTTAGACCCGGTCGACCGTCCCAGTGACTCCAAACGTGCACAGATCTGTGCACGTCCGGTCGACCGGCCCGGTCGACCGGACATCAGCCAAGTCGACTAATAACCTGGCTTAGTCGACTGGTTGAGTCCTGGACCTGAAAACTGAGTTTGAAAACTTGGGAAAAATATTTTATAAAAATCTTTTAATACTTCTAAAAATCACCAAAAATATTTTTATCATTTTATATCAAAACTCAAACAAGTGATAAAAGTTTCAAGACATGTATCAACATATTCAATTCATTTTTGAGTCTTGCAAATTTTATCAAAAACAAAACTTGTATTTTTGTCAAACTTGATTTTTCCAAAACATGAATAGGATAGTCAAAATAAGTTTGTCTAGCAACTTTATATCTAGAACATATCTAATATACATAGAAATAAAGTAAACTTGTTTTGATCTACTATCCATGAAAACCAAAATTCAAATCATGAAACGTGTGTGTTGTGCACTTGAGCATATCAACTATACTAAGCTTTACAAATGGATCTAAAACACACTATCTAAACTATGGATACCTAAGTCTTTGTGTCATCAAGAAGACTTGCTCCAAAACTCCATCCATGAGCTAGGCAATGTGTGATCTTGAAGCTTTGGCCCTGGAAACATCATGAAAAGCTTCTAAACACCTTGTTGAAGCTAATCACCAACTAATATCTTGGTTAATGATCTGAAACTTAAACAACACAAGATTATTAGTAAACATAACTACATGAGTTAATCATCATCAAAACTATAGTGGAAGGCCTTTGGGCCAAAATCTCCCCCTTTTTGATGATGACAAAACTCATGGAGTTATATATGCATGGATTAAAGTTAAGCTTCTAGGAAGCTCCCCCTTAACTCATGCATAAACAAATAAATAAAATATATGCAATGAATGTACATAAACATGTATGAATCAATATGCATAAAACACAAACAACTTGTTCTAGAAGCTCTAGTTACCAATTAAATTAATAACGCATTAACAACAAAAACACTAGATGCTCTAGATACCAATAAAAACTTAATACTTACCAATAAACACTAGATGCTCTAGATGCATATAAACACTTAATATATGCAAAAACATAAGTATATATGCATATATAAAAACATGTTAAACTCTCAAATAATTCTCCCCCTTTTTGTCACTCATCAACAAAGGGGTAAACAAGGTAAACTCAAATCACACAAATTTTTCTCCCCCTTTTTGTCAAACAAAAAGATCAAGAAGAGGTTAAACAATCCAAACAATAAAACAATGTTCTCCCCCTTTTGTTTAAAACAAAAAAAAAAAAATAATGTCAATAAGGGGTGACCATAAACAACATGATATCAATAGATAAATATGTCAATGAAGCATCTTGATATTAATAGAAAATAAACAAGGATCAATAGATGTTATATGCTATATACATTCATGAAGAGGAAGACGCTAAGTTAGCTTCCCTACATATATGCATTACATGAAGGAGGGATGTTAAGCCCTAATTCACATAACACACATTATGTAATGAATAAGAGGAGATGTGAAGCTCCCCCTACACATGTGTACCACATAAAGAAGAGATGTTAAGCTCTTCAATACAAGATACACTCATCATGAATCTATATGCATATAGTCAATACAAATCAAAACTTTTGTATTTTTTTTAAAAAAGTTTTTAGATACCAATTTTAAGCAAAACACATGAAACATCTTGATATCAATTGAAATTAAACGTAATAAATTTTGAATGTCTAAACAAAATTTTGATACCAATTGTAAATAATATTCATATTAAATATATGATACCAATATGAAATTTTCAATCATAAAGTAAGGGAGTGGGAAACAAATACCAATTGAAGAATCACCAATTGAAGTACAAAATTAAATTTTCTCCCCCTTTATGAAATACCAACTAAAAGATGCATGGGCTTGATACCAATTTAAAAATAATCAATTAAAACAAAATTGAAGCTCAAGCACTAGCATAAACAAGATTTTGTGAAAAATTTATATCTTAAGTACAAATAAAATGTGTATGAAATAGAATGAGTACCAATCACCAATAGATGATACCAATTGAAAATATACATACACAATAAACATATGAGTATACAAAAAGATCAAAATGATACCAATTGAAAGAGTTCAATGATACCAATTGACATAGCAAAAAGTTCAATTGTATACATCATATTACCAATCCACCCATCTCATGCACAAGTTTAAAGGATTTTCAATATAAGCAATATAAGGCATGGACTCCCATCCAACCTCCCGTGGATGGTAGGGGTTTTCAAAAAAATAGATTTGAAAATGTAGTTTTGTTTGAAAATCACTACCAAATTGAGGAATACCGTAGCTAGTTAAATGAAAATGTTTTAAACTAGTACGAAATCCTTCAAGCAAGGAATACAACAAAAATAATTTTTCATAAACATGAAATCCACATGATATCAAACACTCAAGTCAATGAAGCATAATTTTAACTCATAAAAACAAAACATGAGCAAGCAATAAAAGTGAGTGTTCATATAAGTGTGAATATCATAATCATGAAAATTTTTCATTAAGCTCAATTATTCCTTAATCATGAAACACGAAAATCATCAAAACTTATTTAATCTTCATGGCATATGTATGTCTAATACAAACTATAGTATACATACATATCCAAAACACAACGAGTCCACTATTTATATATGCTGAAGGCACGTGGCTCAAAAAACGGATAAACATGTATATCTAATAGTTTGGACAAGATAGACATATACATGAAGTTAAACAATTAAACACAAAATCAAGAAAAACTGAATCTTCATCAAAACAAATTTCATTTCAAGGTATATGTATGAATTGTCAACATAATAAGTATACATACATATCCCTAAACACAATTGAGTCCATATATAGATTTGCATGAAAGGCAAATGATTCAAGGGGTATACATGTATTTCTTAGAGTTTGACAATAATACACATATACATGAAGTGAAAACTCACAATCATAAAATAGATCCAAAAAAAAAGAATACAAGTTTAAAATGTATGAATCATCAAAACTAGACTATACTAGCACAACTAATGGGTTCAAATAAGCATTCAAGCCCAAACATATATAGATTTATTTGTGGCCCACTATATGCACCAGTATATACCTAGTCTTAATGAAAACTAACATCTAAACAGTAATCTTAACATGAAGCATCAAAAACAAGATAAAAATCATCATGATAAAACTAAAACATGATTATTATGTAAATACACATGTATTAGATTCATGATGTACATTATAGTTTAAACAAAAGTGAGAACACTAAGAATGGGTTCATACAAGCATGTGTGTCTCAAATACTATATATGTATGTCAAGGATCTAATAATCATGGCATTTACATACTAATCCATAGACAATGAAAACATGCTATAAAACATTAATATGAAAGCATGTAAAGAATAATAAGGAGTTAAGAATTGTTACCAAAACCTAGAAGGCAACTCTCCTTGTCTCCAAAACATGGTGGTCATCTCCACCAAATCTTCCCTTGAAAGTGATGCATCCAATTGATTTCCTTTAAGTCCGGAACGCATCCACTCCAAGGTGTCATCACTCTCACGTCATGTGAGAGCCCACACCTACATCAAAAATAATAGGAGGGGTGGTCTTTGGTACCCACATCTTGTTGGGTCCATGGGGGTTAGTCCCTTCCCTAACCCAAACAAATTTCTTTGCTAAATTTGAAACATTTAATCTATCATAACAAAATTTAACAAGATGGCCTTTTCGGCCACAATGTGTACATGTGTACACATGAGCATACATGTGTTGATGGTGTCCGTGTGGAGCATGTGTATGCCGTGGAGGGTGTGCATGCATAAAAGTTGGAACTTGTTTCTTACGAACCAAGGTTTCCAAGCGAGTGTGGTTCATGGCACATTGGCTCATAGTAGAGCCCAAACAATCTACTCTCTTCTTTAACATACAAATATCATCATTAATCTTAGAAGAAGAGGTACATGCATTAGGTAGACTAGATGAAGAAGCTACACTAGCATGGCAAACATGTTCATCAATCTTATTTTTCAAAACAACATTTTTCTTTAAACACACATCTAAATCATTTGAAATGGAAATAATTTTATTTTTCAAATCAACATTCTCTTTTAAAATAAAATCAATTTTGAAGACAAGTTATCATTTTTCTTCAAAAGAACATGGCAATCATTTTTATTTTTCAAAAACTCATTTTCTTTAAGTGCAAGATCAAGTTGAGATTTTAATGAATCCCTCTCATTAGCAATCTCCTCTTTCTCTTGCAAAACAACATCAAGTCTAGCAATCAAATTTTTATTTTCATTATTAATGTCTAGACTCTTCTTTTTCAAAACTTTATAGTTTTCTATTAATTTTTCACAAACTATGGATAGTTCTTCATTCAAAGCATGGGAATCGACATAATCATTTGAAGAACTAGCGCAATCATTACTATCTAGTTGAGTTTCTGAGTGTACCTCAAGGAGTCATTCCCTTGGACCATATAGCATTGTTGTGGTTCGGATTCTCCACTAGATTCCTCTTCTTGTTGGATTTGGACTTGAAGCTTGGAGGTGTTGGTGGTTGTCAATTTGTTCCACACTACAAAAGCGGAATCAAAGTTAGAAACACATAAAAGATAATCTTTAGATAAAGTGCTTCTAATGGCCTCTAGGCTTGTGCATTGGCCCCTATATGATTGCTATCACTAAGGAAGGATTCCTTGGTAATGGCAAGATAAACTTTATGACCTAGGGTTTGTAAATAAACGGTCATCCTAATCTTCCAAACATGAATGTTGGAAGGGTCATACATAGGTGGGGTCATGAAGGGCATGGTAAACTAAATGTGTGCAAACATGTAAATGCAAACAATAGATTAGCAAGCAAATGGATCTCACTCCTAGGATGTTAAGCCTAAGTATCAGGAGCACTAGCTCTGATACCAATCGAAAAACACCTAGAGGGGGGGTGAATAGGTGTTAGTGCTAATCTAAAACTTAATGCAAAACTAAGTGCGCTAAATGCGAAAGCTAATGCAAATTATGCACAAACTAATACAATACAACAAGTGTAGCCGAATTCCCCTTGCGAGGCTCTGGACTAACTCCCCTTGATTCCCCTTGAAATGGGTTGAGGCGCTATGTGAAGCTCTTGTTGGATGAGTATAAGTTGGGCACACACACACACAAGCAATCCAAGCAATGTGCACACACAATCAAGCCAAGCAATCAAGGATATAGCAATATGGATTATGCAAGGCACAACACAAGCAAATAAATATGATATGACAAGATGAATTATGCTCAACACAAGCAAATATGATATGAATGAAGTATGATGCTTTGCACAAATGTAAAGAGAATATAGTTGAGAGAAATTGGATCAAACGCTAACACAAAGATTTGTTTCGAGGTTCGAGCACCCAACTCTACATCCCCGCCTACACCACCGTGTAGGATTTCCCAATCCACTATAGGAGTACCAAACTCCTCTCTCATCCTTTACAAAGCCACCGAGGCTATACAACCACAATCCACCTCTACCGAAGAGGGATAAGGCCCGTAGCCAATACAACAACCACAACCAACACCTCTACCGAAGAGGGTTTAAAACCAAACTCAATCACCTCACCCTTGAGGGATACAAACCAATCACCCGATCACCTCTACCGAAGAGGGATACAACAAGAATAAGGGTGTACAACTTAGAGGTTACAACAACAACCTCAAAACTCTCTCTTTCTTTTTCTCTTTTCTTTTCCACAAAAACAAGATCCTAATAGATTAGGATAGTATGATAGCTCAAGTGTGGAAAACTAGGTGTTTGGAAAACAAGCAACAAAGAAAACACTTGGGAAAATTCTTGCAAAAAATATAGAATGAAAACCAAGACAAATCTCCCAAAATATTCTTTTCTTTGATTTTTTCAAAACCTAAAACAATAAAGATTGAAAGATTAAAGCCCCAAACACTTTTGAAAAACTTGTTTTAAACACTTCAGAAAACTAGAATTTTTTCTCTTCAAAACTTGGCCAAAATCCCCAAAGAGATGGGGTTTATATAGGGCCATCAGAAAACTAGCTGTTAGGCTGAGCTGGCAGCCTGACAGGCTGCCGGTCGACCGGCCCGGTCGACCGCCAACGGTCAGAAATATGACCGTTGGGCAACTGCGGTCGACCGGCCCGGTCGACCCAGAAAAACAGAGAGCAGAGCTCTCGACCCGGTCGACCGGCACGGTCGACCCAAACAACCCGAGAGCAGAGCTCTCAGACCCGGTCGACCGGCTCGGTCGACCGTCCCAGTGACTCCAAACGTGCACAGATCTGTGCACGTCCGGTCGACCGGCCCGGTCGACCGGACATCAGCCAAGTCGACTAATAACCTGGCTTAGTCGACTGGTTGAGTCCTGGACCTGAAAACTGAGTTTGAAAACTTGGGAAAAATATTTTATAAAAATCTTTTAATACTTCTAAAAATCACCAAAAATATTTTTATCATTTTATATCAAAACTCAAACAAGTGATAAAAGTTTCAAGACATGTATCAACATATTCAATTCATTTTTGAGTCTTGCAAATTTTATCAAAAACAAAACTTGTATTTTTGTCAAACTTGATTTTTCCAAAACATGAATAGGATAGTCAAAATAAGTTTGTCTAGCAACTTTATATCTAGAACATATCTAATATACATAGAAATAAAGTAAACTTGTTTTGATCTACTATCCATGAAAACTAAAATCCAAATCATGAAACGTGTGTGTTGTGCACTTGAGCATATCAACTATACTAAGCTTTACAAATGGATCTAAAACACACTATCTAAACTATGGATACCGAAGTCTTTGTGTCATCAAGAAGACTTGCTCCAAAACTCCATCCATGGGCTAGGCAATGTGTGACTTGAAGTTTTGGCCCTGGAAACATCATGAAAAGCTTCTAAACACCTTGTTGAAGCTAATCACCAACTAATATCTTGGTTAATGATCTGAAACTTAAACAACACAAGATTATTAGTAAACATAACTACATGAGTTAATCATCATCAAAACTAGAGTGGAAGGCCTTTGGGCCAACAATAAATATTAAAGCAACATCCAGTCGGAAACAGAACCAGAGCCTGTCGAAATAGTTAAGGAACCAACGCGTGAATAAGAACCAACTATTGCAGATTATTTGCCAGCACCACGGGATGAACAAGCTGAAGAAATAGAATCATTGAGGAATGAAAATTAGTACTTGAGAGCATATATTTATGAGCTAGAAAGGAAAATTGAAAAAATGGAGATAGAAAACTCTTAAGGCTGAATTAAAGAAAAAAGAAGAGAGAGAGAGAAGAGAAAATTTAAAAGCAGCAAAGGAAATTAAAAGTGAAAGAAGAAGAAGAGCTACTGAGAGCAGCCACTGCTACGGAGGAGGAGGAGAAGAGGAGGAAGGAAGAGGAGTAAGAGAAGGAGAAGAGGAGGAAGGAAGAGGAGGAGAAGAAGAGGAGGAGAAGAAGAGGCAGTTGAAGGAGGAGGAAAAAAATCGTAAAATTCTAGAGGAGAAGGGGAAGAAAAAGCAGGAAGAGAAGGAGAAGGAGAGGTTGAAAGAAGTGGAAAGGAGGAGGAGGGAGAAGAGGAGGAAGGAAGAGGAGGAGAAGAATAGGCAGTTGAAGGCGGAGGAGGAGAAAATCGTAAAATTCTAGAGGAGAAGAGGAAGAAAGAGCAGGAAGAGAAGGAGAAGGAGAGATGAAAGAAGAGAAGAGGAGGAAGGAGAAGAGGAGAAAGGAAAAGGAGGAGAAGAATAGGCAGTTGATGGCAGAGGAGGAGAAAAATCATAAAATTCTAGAGGAGAAGAAGAAGAAAGAGCAGGAAGAGAAGGAGAAGGAGAGGATGAAAGAAGAAGAGAGGAGGAGGAAGAAGGAAGAGGAGGAGAAGCAGAAAAGGATGAGGGACCAGATGGAGAAGCAGGCAGAAGAGCAGAAGAAAAAGGAAAGGAGGATTTCAAGCGTTCTGAATTTGAAGTCAGTATTGCTGGAGAAGATTTCCCTACTTTTTATTTAAATTTAACTCAACAGATACTTGCAATCTAAAAAGACAAAGCTTCTGAAGAAAATATTCAAGAACATACTCCGGCTCAGAAGCAAGTATTAAAGGAAAAGTTTTGGATTACTCTAAAGGAACGATCGAAAAGGGAGTCAAAGAACGAAAATGCGCTGAAAGAGATCGCGTTGACTCTGACTTCGTTTATCTAAAACAAAAAAAAAATTAATGAAGATCCTCTTCCATAGCATGCGGCTCAGACTTCTGCCACTGGTTTCGGCAACGAACAGATTTCAGACACTCAACCAAAAATCGGGGAATTGACTAAAATCACTGCATACAGAATTCTGCAGCCACATCAACAAACTCTCATCAAAAATTCTTGGGCAAAGCCTCCTCTGAGTAAATTAATTAATTTTATTTAAAATTACATCAAAAATATAAGATATTTATATTAGAACAATCTAATTATTAACTTTTTTGTTTTTCTTACAGTTCTACTGCATATTAGGATACTGATAACGGAATAATGATTGCAAAAAATGACATTGAGGACCTGATGTTTAGTAGAGATTTAGATGCCAATATAATTCATTTCTACATGAAGCATCTAGAGAAGAGAGAAAGATTAAAAAGTATATTCTTTCAAAGCGAAGCTTGGGTAAACATCTATTTTATCCTTTATAGTTAATTAAAACATCAAATTTCTAATTAATGTAGTACTTTCAAATTTTGATGGTTAAAAATTCTACTAGTCGTTTTTACTGCTGATAAGGCATAATGATTTGTCTGCGACCTTGGTCGCAGTCCGGTCAGTTGCTAAATAATCTTAAAAATAAGCTGAATATTACCAGTTGCGACCTTGGTTGCATTCACAGCAAACAAATTCTTAATCAATAATAACACAGCGACCTTGGTTGCAGTCGAGGTTATTAGACATGAAGATTAATATAATGAGACTTGCGACCTTGGTCGTAGTCACATTTGCTAAGTAATCCTAAAATTTAAACCTGAATACTGACGAATGCGATTAAGGTCGCAGCCAAGAATTTAATTAATAATTACAACACAGCGACCTTGGTCGCAGTCTGTTTTCTTGGCTGAATCAATCAAACTGCTATCAGATTAGCAATAAAAATAAACCTGGTTGAATATTTACTGAGACCCAGGCTTAGAGACTTGCGATCTTGGTAACATATCTGATTTTCATGTCGTTTTTGATATTTTGATTGCCTTTAATTATTAAATATAAAAATATTTGAATTTATTTTGTTTTTTACAACACGGTATTGTATTTAAAAATAGAGATCTTGAAGATTATTTCATCAAGAAGTTGTTGAAAAATTGAAAAAGTGATGTGCAGTACATGTTCTTCCCAATCAATCACAAACACAGTATCAAAGAAGCTGGATTTCACTGGACCTTTTTGGTATTTGATTGCCAAACACAAGAGTGGATTTTTTACAACTCTTTGGTCCCAGCAGAAAAATCAAGTAATATATTAAAGCTTTATCAAATAGATGCAATAACAATGGTGAGTTGATTTTAATCTTGCAATTACTGAATATTTGCATTTAATTTAATTAATATTGATATTTTTTTCTATTGACATTATAGAAAGAAAGGTTATTACAAATTTTTGAAATTGATTTCAATAAAAGGATGAAAAACATATATAAAATATGCAAGATGTCCCCAACAAGCAAACAGGTATTTTTTTTCTTGTGAAATTTACCCAACATATTTTCTGCTTATTTTGAGTACAAAAATCTAATCTCATTTAATGATTTTCCTGTACTATTTTCAGTGTTGATTCCGCTGTATATGTATGCAATTACATCGAAAGTATAGCATTTGGTAGTCCATCAACAGTTGATACTGTGACAGCGGCCACTATACAGAGACTAAGAAACGAGCTTGCATACATATTTTTCCCAGACAGAGAGAAAAATTGGGATGAAGAAACAGAATTTATAAGAAGGATAGTATTTGAAGATTGAAAATTGATTTAATTTTTTAATTATAATATTGTTAATTCATTCATATACATCATTTTTTATAATAAATGTATCCTATTTGTAAAGCAGGTCTGTTGGCTTTATTAATTTATTTTTTATACATTTTTATTCATTTTATATACAATCCACTGAGATTTTCTTATTACTATTCTATAGCTGTTACGGAGTGCATGTTACTTAGGTCGCAGTGATATTAGAAACAAATAATGATTTCAGAATTTGTACTGCGATCAAAGTCGCACTCATGAACTGGTAAGTTATATCGACTGCTTATAATGCGACAATGGTCGTTGTATGCATAAATTCATTTGTAAAAAAATTATCTAGTTATTAGCATTCTATTAATGTAATTGAGACAGCGATCGCGGTCGCAGTTAATGAATCATATTTCAGATCGCACTGCGACCATGGTCGCATTGCCCAATTCGGAACTCCAAAATTTTTATACACATAGATATGTTTTAAATTTTATTAAAATAATTAATTTAACGAAAAGTAAACATGATCCTCCCTGTCTTTTTCTACCATAAGAAACTAAAATAATAATAGTCTTACCGTATTCAAAGTAAAAAGTAACTGCATGTAAATATATATTAAGTTTTTACCTGTTTTCAAAAACTGAACAGTCAACTGGAAAGTATACAATTTTTGAAAAAAGGCGGATAATAAATTTACGCCATGTTCACATCGTTTGAGAGCATTAACCTTTTGGAATTCCTAGATTATTTATATATAAAGGGTGTCCATTATAGGATAACAAATAGACTAAATAATATTTCTGAATTTCGTCTCTTTCAATTTTTGGAAAAAGATTCAAAAATGTCTTCTCCACCATCTTCACCAGAAAGAAGCCAATCATCTAATAATAATTGGATGTATAGTTTCGAATCGTTCCCTCGCTACAGGTCAGAGGATGAGCTTGATACAGACGACCCATTCTGAGAGTTCATTGATGAACCGAAATTAGACCTGTCAACGGGTCGGGTTCGGGTCGGGTCCGGGTGGTACCAGACCCGGACCCGATTACTATAGGATGTACCATACCCGACCCGTTTACCCGCGGGTATAGAACCTAGGTTCCCATACCCGGACCCGTGGGTTCGCAGGTCTGGACCCGTTTACCCGGACCCGTGGGTTATGGTGTTTCCTATCTGTAAGTTATGAGAAGTCATGGCTATCACACAAAAATGTTTGACAAGTGGCATTTGGAGAAGACAATGCATACCCTAGTTATTCTTCCCCATTACTAATCCAGTTGGCAAACATTAATTAGCTGACATGAGCTATATATGGTGTTTCCTATCTATATAGTGTTCCCATTTACTAATCGGGTAAACAGGCAAACGGGTATGGTTCATGTAAAATCATACCCGACCCATTTACTAATCGGGTAAACGGGCAAACGGGTATTCGGGTTCGGGTCCAGAACTGAGTTTCCCATACCCGTCTAAACGGGTCGGGTCCGGTCCAGACCCGACCCGTTGACAGGCCTAACCGAAATACTGCTATGAAGAGGAAGAAAGCGAAGAGGAGAGTGACAGTAATGAGGAGGAAGAGGAGGAAAGCGATGCGGAAGACGAACATAGTCATAATATGGATGACGAATCTGATTATGATGGTGATAACGAGGACGACTAGATTAGTACCTTTAAATATGTATTTTATTTTTTATATATATTTAAACCTTTTTGTAATGTTAATTGTGTTAATTATAAATATTTTTGACTTAATTTTAGTTTTACTGGTGGAACTTTTTCACTAATTTTATTCTTATGGTTATTGGAACATGGAAGTATGGTGTGAAATTTTAATGGGCTATGTCGAACTTACATGTCAACAATGTGATCCAATCTTTAAGCCAGGAAAATGTTAAAATTAAATAAATGGGATACACTGCGACTATTATCGCAGTCACAAAAAAAATAATATTAGCGACCAGACGTAAATAAATGACTAATTTAAGATTAAAATCTAAACTGCGACAAAGGTCACAGTGTAAAATTGAAAAGGTCCAATTTTCACAATATACAATTTAATTATAACCATATCTCAGCATATTAAACTGGTAACATAATTAAAGAACTTAATATAATATTTCATTCAAACTTGAGAATTAAACAATCCAACTTTCCTGTGAAATTTAAACTGCGACTCTGGTCGCATTATGAAAATACACTACTCTTTCTGTAACTGCTGTAGACAGCGACAAAGTCGATATCAAATAGTCAAATATGAACTGCGACCCTGGTCGCAGTCTATGTTCAGTGAACTAAAACACAACATATACGGCAAAATTGTCGCAATGGATTTTTGAAGAAATATTTCAACTATATTCAAATGTTATTATAATAAAAAGAGACGGGGACTTGAAAAGCAACAAAAATTTTCCCGTTAAATGATAAACTGCGACTCCGGTCGCAGTTATGAAAATACACTTCTTATATCTGTGACCCTAATCGCAGTCTATGTTCAATGAACTAAAAAGTAAAATATATAGGCCAACATTGTCGCAATAAATTTTAAAGTACAACTGCTTACAAAAGAACAGTAGATGTGAAGAACTTGAAAAGGAACAAAAATGTGATTATACTGCGACTCAGGTCGCAGTACATGAAATGACTATTTCTTTAACAATGCGACCATGGTCGCAGTTGATGACTGAAGATGTAAAAATAAAAACTTTATTCGTTCCAGGTAGCCGCAACATGAAACTACTTCCTCTGCAATTAAAAAGGAAATGTAAGAATTTGAAACATCAAACATTAAATTAAATTATATAACATGTTTAATTTTATACCAATAATGGACAACCAGTCCTGTAATGGCCCAGCTGCTGACAGTTTTCACACTTTCGATGCTTCACTTCCTTTTGTAATAGAGAATCTTCAAAATCAGACTTAAGCCTGGATGCACCCTAGGCCTCCCTGTAGTTGATACATGACCAATTGGATCGCGTATATTCAATTCTTCACCATCTTGCAGAACAACGACGGATCCACTGGAATCAATATTTGTTTCTGACTGTGATGATTTATAATTGACTGACCTGAATTTATATTCATTACTGGTTTCTACATCAAATTTTTTCAAAACAGCATCCAACTTTGAAAGATGGATATCCGAATCGGCTACCATTTCAAGAATTGCATTGAATTTGGAACGCAATGTCCACAGTCTAGCCCCCTCGGGTCCCTTGATTGGAAAAAGGCCTAATGTCATTTTCAATTGCAATATTTTTGTAATGCGCATCCAACCTCCATCTCTGTAGTATATAGGATTCAGGTATATGTGTAACATGATTGCGCCACAAAATGCACAGAATATGTCTACAAAGGATACCCTCTGTTTCAAATATACGCAACTACAAGACACATTAAGTTCATCAGAATTATCATAATTGATCTTTTCTCAAGTGTCTTTTGATTCTGAAAATTCACCAACCAAATTTTTTGTTCCAGCTTCATCGTGTTCTAACTCTTCTGAAAAGAGTGTCATTTCAACTGCCCATTCCTTTTGGAACAATTAAAAAATCTTCGGGGTATACAACTTTTAAACCTGTATCTCATATGGATTCGATGAACAATTGGGCACAGAATTCAAACCCGAAAGTCTTGTTGAGATTCAGAATTACAACGGGCAGTGACAACTTTATCATATTGGTGGATAAATTCAACTAGTTTCGTGTTTACATTCACAAAACCATCAAAAAAGGTATTAATACTCTCAGACCTCTGACTGGTGTCATTCCAGCACAAAATATATTCTTGAGATATGCATTAACCCAGTGTCCACGCAATCTGTACATCTTCAACAACCAACTGACTTCTTCTTCTTTCATTCATCAGTCTCCATCGTTCCTTGCATGTGCTTATATCACGGGAGGTGTACCAAAGATGAAAAATCAAAAACAAAATCTTTACCATACTTGTTCGTCATCGGGATTTGTTGCTCGGTAATATGTTTCCATACATGCCAAAACAGTACCGGTGCTGAGTAGTTGGAAAAACGATCTTGATGGCATCACCAATCTGAGTATCTTGATCAGTAATAATCACCTTTGGTACAACTCCGTGCATGCATTTGAGTCATTTATTGAATAGCCATACAAATGTAACCCTCTGCTCATCCGCAAGTAATGCACAGCCAAACAAAATTAACTACCGATGATAATTCACTCTAGTGAATAGAGCAATTGGCAGGTTCAAGTGATTAGTCCTGTATGTTGTATCAAAAACAATCACATCACAAAAACTCAGATATGAGAAAATTGCTCTTCCATCAGCCAAAAAAATGCTTCTAAGTGTGCCCGCATTGTCAACTTTACTGGCAAAGAAAAAATCTGAATCGGACTCGGCTTTTTCTTAAAAATATTTGATGATCGAAATAAACTCATGGCCAATGTTACTTCTACGATGACGAGTAAAATCAATAACTTGTTGCGGGTTACTTCTTCACAACTTTCTCCGTGATTCATTGTATTAACAACACAGGAAATATTTGAAGGGTGAATTCCTACATCAATCAAATTGCTCATAATGTTTTTGCTAATCTTTGATCGATGTGTCTGGTGAGAGTAATAGTGATGGACCTTATCCGGTTTGATAATTCATGTGAATGAGAATCAACAAACTTGGTGACAACCCAAGATCTTCTGTCAAATAAAAAATGAAGACGCACATGCATCTCAGCAGGACACACTACTCTAGTGTCGATTCGATGGTTGACTGTAAGTCCATCTTGTCTTTTGTCACACAACTTCTTCACACCCTTCTTGTTGCAACAAAATTTTCTCCATATAACTTCATAAGGAGGCCTCCGTGCTTATCTATTCCTTTTCTTCTCACGTCAAAACTTCTGTTCCTTGCATAAGAATTGTAGAAGTTGTATGCTTCATCATCCGTAGAAAACTGCTTTCCTAAAAATAGATTTGAGCTTCCAGACATTTCTCTATGTGAATCAAATCCTACAAAATAAATAGCTGAGCTAAATAAAAATAAATAATTGAAAATCACACGACTAAACTGTAATAACTAAACTGCGACCAAGGTCGCAGATGTAAAGAAATCTGTAACTTCTGAATAAAAGACTGCGACCGGAGTCGCAGTTTTCCGTATGGCTAGGTTTTTTAAAAACGTGAATAATAACTGTTAAACTCTCTCATTAGTATATACTGCACTTTAAGTCGCAGTTCATAAAATTTAGTGTATGAGATAGAAATAATTGACATGGACACGTGTCAGAACTATAAAAATAGGATTACGACTAAGGTCGCAGTTATAAAGTTAGTTTTGACAACTAGAAAAATATTTTTTATACAAACTGCGACCGTGGTCGCAGTTTTTAAAATTTAGTGTATTAAATTAGTGGTCGCAGTTTATTAATTTTAGTATATTATCTTAAATAAGTGCGACTGAGATCGAATTTAACAAAAACTGTGAAATTGTTTATGAAAAAATTTAACAAAACTGTTAAATAGGTACGCTACACAAAATCTTCTACATTTAAGAAATTGCGGGAAAAAATTAATAAAATAAAAACTTCTTGATCAGCATGCAAAGATGTCAACCCTTCAATACTTTCAATATTCTGAGAGAAAGTTGAACCAGATGATATATGGTTTATATTTAGATCGGGAGATAGAGATCGCTTACGACTGCATCCAGAATTGACAGGAGAAGTAGACTGCTCCGACGTCGACATTAAAATAAAAAAGGAGAAACCTGATCCGAAAATCGCTATTTTCAAAAAAAACTTTATGGCAGGAAAAGGAAACCCTAAATCTGACGACGAGTGGTAAAAGAAATAAGAGAAAAATAATAATAAACAATTGTGGGATAAATACCTTTTACCAAGGGGAGTAATTTAACTTATACTAATAAGCGGGCCGCAACTTATTGGTGTGGCAAATATTGTGCCACGTCACCGCAGGCTGAGAGAGACTCTCAACCGTCGGCTGTATACATATTTCTGTATATATATATATATATATATATATATATATATATATATATATATATGTATATATATATATATGTATATATATGTATATATATGTATATATATATGTATATATATGTATATATATATGTATATATATGTATATATATATATGTATATATATGTATATATATATATGTATATATATATGTATATATATGTATATATATATATGTATATATATATGTATATATATATATGTATATATATGTATATATATGTATATATATGTATATATATGTATATATATATATATATATATATATATATATGTATATATATATATATATATATATATATATATATATATATATATATATATATATATATATATATATATGAGAAAAATGTATATCAGCCGACGGCTGAGAGACTCTCTCAGCCTGCGGTGACGTGGCACAATATTTGCCACACAACTAAGTTGCGCCCCGCTTATAGGAATAAGTTAAATTACTAAATACTCCTTGGTAAAAGGTACTTGCCCCGTTATTATTTATTATTATTTTTCCCTATTTTTTACCGCTCGTTGTCAGATTTAGGTTATTATTTATTATTATTTTTTCCCCTATTTTTTTACCGCTCTTTGTAAGATTTAGGTTATTATTTATTATTATTTTTTCTCCTATTTTTTTACCGCTCTTTGTTAGATTTAGGTTATTGTTTATTATTATTTTTCTCCCTATTTTTTTAATCGCTCTTTGTCAGATTTAGGTTCTCCTTTTCCAGCCTGCCATAAAGTTTTCTTTGAAAATAGCGATTTTTATATCAGATTTTTCTCCTTTTTATTTATGTCGACGTCAGAGCAGTCTACTTCCCCTACCAATTCTGGTCGCAGTCGTAAGAGATCTCTAACTCCCGATCTAAATATGGAGGATATATCATCTGCTTCAACTTTCTCTCAGAATATTGAAAGTATTGAAGGTTGACATCTTTGCATGCTAATCAAGAGGTTTTTATTGTGCCAATTTTTTCCCGCAATTTCTTAAATATAGAAGCTTTCTCTGTAGCGTATATGGAACTGCGACCTATATTTCATTTTATAGAACAAAATAATCACTTGTTCTAAAGTTTAAGAACTGTGACCATGGTCGCAGTTTGATTTTAAAATAATCTCCGACTGTAAAAGCTATTTTTGTAACTGCGACCTAAGTCGCAGTCCTTATTGTTATAATTCTTACACGTTTCTATGTCAATTATATCTAGTTTATACACTAAATCTTAAGAATGCGACTTAAGGTCGCAGTATATATTCATTAGAGAGTTGCACAGTTATTATTCAGGTTTTTAAAGAATCTGCTCATACGAAAAACTTCGACTACGATCGCAGTCTTTTAGTAGGAAGTTATATAGATTTTTTTACATCTGCGACCTTGGTCGCAGTTTTAGTAATTACAGTTCAGACGTGTGATATTTAAAAAATATTTATATTTATGTAGTTCGTCAATTTGTTTTGTAAGATCTTAATACACATAGAGAAATGTCTGGCAGCTCAAATATTTTTTTAGGGAAACAGTTTTTCACGGATGTGAAAGTATACAATTTCTACAATTCTTATGCAAGGAACAGATGTTTTGGCGTGAGAAAAAAGTAATAGATAAGTCACGGAGGCCTCCTCATGAAGTTATTTGTAGAAAATTTTATTGCAATAAGGAGGGTGTAAAGAAGTTGTGTGACAAAAGACAAGAGAGGCTTACAGTGCACCGTCGAATTGACACTAGAGTAGCGTGTTCTGCTGCGATGCATGTTCGCCTTCGTTTTTTATTTGACAGAAGATATTGGGTTGTCACCAAATTTGTTGATTCTTATTCACATGAATTGTCAAGCCCGGATAAGGTACATTACCATTACTCTCACCAGACACATCGATCAAAGATTAGAAGAAGCATTATGAGCAATTTAGTTGATGTAGGAATGCGCCCTTCAAATATTTCCCGTGTTGTGAATGCAATAAGCACGGAGAAGGTTGTGAAGAAGTAAGCCCGCAACAAGTTATTGATTTTACTCGTCAATATAGAAATAACATTGACCATGAGTTTATTGCGATTATCAAATATTTCCAAGAGAAAGCCGAGTCCAGTCCAGAATTTTTCTTTGCAAGTGAAGTTGATAATGTGCGCATACTTAGAAGCATTTTTTGGGCTGATGGAAGAGCTATTTCCTCGTATTTGAGGTTCTGTGATGTGATCGTTTTTGACACAACATACAGGACTAATCACTTGAGCTTGCCATTTGCTCCATTCACTGGAGTAAATCATCATCGGCAGTCAATTTTGTTTGGCTGTGCATTGCTTGCTGATGAGCAGAGGGATACATTTGTGTGGCTATTCAAAAAATGGCTCAAGTGCATGCATGGAGTTGCACCGAAGTTGATTATTACTGATCAGGATGCCCAGATCGGTGATGCCATCAAGATGATTTTTCAACTACTCGGCACCGGTACTGTTTCTAGCATGTACGGAAACATATTGCCGAGCAATAAATCCCGATGACGAACAAGTATGGAGAAGATATGGCTCTGATTTCCATCATTGGTACACCTCCCGTGATATAAGCACATGCGAGGAGCGATGACGACTGATGAATGAAAAATATCATTTAGAAGAAGAAGAAGACAGTTGGTTGTTGAAGATGCACAAACTGCGTGGACACTAGGTTAATGCATATTTCAAGGATGTTTTGTTTGCTGGAATGACAACCAACCAGAAGTCTGAGAGTATTAATTCTTTCTTTGATGATTTTGTGAATGCAAACACAAAACTAGTAGAATTTGTACACCAATATGATAAAGCTGTTGCTGCCCGTCATAGTTCTGAATCTCAATAAGACTTTCGGGAGTTTGAATTCTGTGCCCAACTGTACATCGAATCCATATGAGATACAGGTTTCGAAGCTGTATACCCCGAAGATTTTTCAGTTGTTCCAAAAGGAATGGGCAGTTGTAACGACACTCTTTTCAGAAGAGTTAGAACATGATGGACCTGGATTAAAATATCTGGTTGGTGATTTTTCAGAATCAAAAGACAGATAGGAAAAGGTCAGTTATGAGAAGTCTGATGAACTTGATGTGTCTTGTAGTTGCTCATTATTCGAAATAGAGGGTATCCTTTGTAGAAGGATTCTGTGTATTTTGTGGCGCAATCACATTACACATATACCAGAATCATATATACTTCAGAGATGGAGGTTGGTTGCTCGTTACAAAAATGTTGCAATTGAAAATGGCATTAGTCCTTTTCCCAGTCAAGGCACTCCAGAGACGGCTAGATTGTGGACACTTCGTTCCTAATTTAATACAATTCTTGAAATGGTCGCCGATTCTGATATCCATCTTTCAAAGTTGGGCGCAGTTTTGAAAAGATTTACTGAAGAAACCACTAGTGAATACAAAGCCATGTCAATAAATTATCAATCATCACAGTCTAAAACTGCTATTGGTTCTAGTGGATCCGTCGTTATTCTGCGAGATGGTAAAGAATTGACTATAGGCGATCCAATGGGTCCTGTACCAACCAAGGGGAGGCCTAGAGCTGCATCCAGGCTTAAGTTGGTTTTGAAGATTCTCTATCTCAGAAGGAAGTGAAGCATTGAAGATGTGAAAACTGTCAAGAGCTGGGCCATTACAGGACTGGTTGTCCATTATTGGTATTAAATTAAACCTGTTATATAGTTCTTTCTAAAGATTTATGTTTAAAATTCTTACTTTTCCTTTTTAATTGCAGAAGAAGTAGTTTCATGTTGCGTCTATCTAGAAGAAATAAAGTGTTCATTTTGACAGCTTCAGTCATGAACTGCGACCAGGGTCACACAGCGCAGAGAGATTCATGTCGCATGCTGCACTGGCGTGTCATTATAAGTAGAATTTTATATCATTTTTCACATCTACTGTACTTTTTGTAAGTAGTTGTACTTTAGAGTTTCACTGTGACAAAGTTGGCCTATATAGTTTACCTTTTAGTTACTTTAACATAGACAGCGACTTTTGTCGCAAATATAAGTAGTGTATGGGGATAATCACGACCTTGGTCACAGTGCTTCTATGCAGGGAAAATTAGTTTGTTGCTTTTAAAATTGTCCCCCGTCTCTTGTATTATTATAACATTTGAATATAGTTGAAATTTTCCGCTCAAATATAATTTCGACAATTTTGCCCTATGTTGTTCTTTAGTCCACTGAGCATAAAGTAACACTGTGACCATGGTCGCATTCATATTTGCCCATTTGAATATTGACTTTCTCGTTGTCTACACCATGTCAGTAAATTATCAATCATCACAGTCTAAAACTACTATTGGTTCCAGTGGATCCGTCGTTCCATGACTGTGACTAGAGTCGCAGTTGGCTGACGTTATTTTTTTCTTGACTTCGACAATAATCGCAGCGTTTCCTTTTTCATTTAATTTTAACATCCATTTCGACAATTTTGCCCCATGTTGTGCTTTAGTCCACTGAACATATAGTAACGATGCGATCATGATCGCAGTTCATATTTGCCCATTTGAATATTGTCTTTCTCGATGTCTACAACAGTTTCATGACTGCGACCAGAGTCGCAGTTGGCTGACGATATATATATATATTTTTAACTGCGACAATAGTCGCAGCGTATCCCTTTTTTTTTTAATATTAACATCCATTTCGACATTTTTATCCTATGTTGTGCTTTAATCCACTGAACATAAAGTAACACTGCGACCATGATCGCAGTCATATTTGTCAATGAACTTAGAACTTTGATAATTTCGACAATTTCTGGCTTAGAACTTGGCACTGCAGTTCCATGTTGCGTCTACCACATGAATAAAATTAGTGACAAAAGTACAACAGTTCAACAAAGATTAAGTAGTAAAAATTATAATTCACACAATTAACATTACAAAACAGGCTTATATATTTATAAATCGAAATACAAATTTAAAAGTTCTAATCTAATCGTCCTCGTCATCACTATCATAATCAGATTCGTCCTTAATATTATGACTGTGTTCGTCTTCCGTATCGCTTTCCGTCTCTTCCACCTCTTTACCAACAATCTTCTCTTCGCTTTCTTCCTCTTTATAGCAGTATTTTGGTTCATCAATGAACTCTCAGAACGGGTCGTCTGTATCAAGCTCATCCTCTGACCCGTAGCGAGGGATTGTTTCGGAACTATACATCCAATTATCATTAGATGATTGGCTTCTTTCCGGTGAAGATGGTGGAGAAGACATTTTTGAATCTGTTTCCGATTATTGAAAGAGACGAATTTGAACAAAACCTATTTAGTATGTTTGTAATCTTGTAATGATGACCCTTTATATATTCTTAATCCCGGAATTTCAAAAGGTTTAAGCTCTCAAACGACGTGAACATGTCCCAAATTTATTTTCTACCTTTTCTCATAAATTGTATACTTTCTAGGTGACTGTTCAGTTTTTGAAAACAGTTAAAAAGTTAATATAGTCTTACATCAAGTTATTTTGTACTTTGAATACGTGAAGATTATTATTGTTTTAATATCTTATGGTAGAAAAATACAGAGAGGATTATGTTTACATTAACATAAATTAATGAAGTTAATTAAATTAAAACATATATAAAGGGTTATGTGTATAAAAATTTTGGTCTCCCGATTATAACAATGCGACCACGGTCGCAGTGCGATCTGATAAATGATTCAATAACTGCGACCGCGATCGCTGTCTCAATTACATTATCGCAATATAAGGAAACGTTGCAACTCAAACAGGTCATGACTGCGACTTTGGTCGCAGTACAAATTCTAAACTCATGTTTGTTTCTAATATCAATACGAATTAGTAAAATGCACTTGTAATAGCAGTAGAATGGAAATAAAGAAATCTCAATGGATTTTATAACAAATGTATAAAAATGTTTATAAATTAAATTAATAAAACAAACAGACCAATTTAACATCTATTTTTACATTTATCAAAAAAATGAGGTACATCAATGAATTGTCAACTGTCAATCTTCAAATACCATCCTTCTTATAATTTCTTTTTCTTCATCCCAACTTTTCTCTCTATCTGCGAGTATCATGTATGCAAGCTCGTTTCTTAGTCTCTGTACATCGACAGCCGTCACAGTATCAATAGCTGATGGACTACCAAATGCTATACTTTTCATGTACTTGCATACATATACAGCGCGATCAACACTGAAAATTGTACAGGAAAATCATTAAATGAAATTAGATTTTTGTACTAAAAAAAGTAGAAAATATGATAGGTAAATGTCACAAAAAAAATGTCTGCTTGCTTGTTGGGGGCATCTTGCGTATTTTATATATGTTTTTTCATTAATTTATTGAAATCAATTTCAAAAATCTGTAATAACCTTTATTTCTGTAATGTCAATAGAAGAAAATATCAATTTTATTCAAATTAAATGCAAGTATTCAGTAATCGAAATATTAAAAATCAACTCACCATTATTCTTGCATCTGTTTGATAAAACTTTAATGTACTACTTGATTTTTCAGCTGGGACTAAAGAGTTGTAAAAAATCCACTCTTGTGTATGACAATCAAATACCAACAAGGTCCAGTGAAATCCGGGATCCTTGGCACTGCGTTTGTGATTGATCGGGAAGAACATGTACTGCACATCAATTGTCCAGTTTTTCAACAACTGTTTGATGAAATAATCTTTAAGATTTCTACTTTTATATAAACACCGTGCTGTGAACAACAAAAATAAATTCAAAATGAATACAAAGTATAAAAAATATTATGAAAACCAGATGTTATTCTGACAAGACAACAGACTGCGATCTTGGTCGCAGTATTTTTTGGTTAATATATTTTACGCTGCGACCTTGATCGCCACCACTGGTATCCATGTTTAATTTTTAAGCATTTCTTAGCAACCCTGTCTGTTATATTAACATGCATTGCGACAAAGGTGGCAGTGTTGTTATTGATTAAGATTGTCGCCAACAACTGCGACCAAGGTCGTAACCTTCATTACTCAATTAATATTCGTGGGGATTAATAAAATCATCGACTGCGACCTAGGTCGCAGTACTTTCGTTATGCCTTATCAGCAGTAAAGGCTACTAGTAGAATATTTAACGTTCAAAAATTTAATTCACTAAATTAATTAGGAAATTGATATTTCAATTAACCGTAAAGGAGAAAATAGATGTTTACCCAAGCTTCGCTTCGAAAGAATATACTTTTAATCCTCCTATTTTCTCTAGATGCTTCATGTAGAAATGAATTATATTGGCATCTAAATCTCTACTGAATATCAGGTCCTCAATGTCATTTTTTGCAACAATTATTCCGTTGTCAGTATCCTGATATGCAGTAGAACTGCAAGATATTCAAAACAAAGTTAATAATTATATTATTCTAATATAAATATCTAATAGTTTTTGATATGATTTTAAATAAAATTAATTAACTTACTCAGAGAAGGCCTTATCCAATTTTTTTTTGATGAGAGCTTGTTGATGTGGCTGCAGAATTCTGTATGCAGTGGTTTCAGTCAATTCCCTGATTTTTGGCTGAGTGTCTGAAATCTGTTCGTTGCCAAAACAAGTGGCAGAAGTCTGAGCCGCAGGCTGTGGAAGCGGATCTTCATTAATTTTCTTTCTTTGTTTTGGATAAACGAAGTCGGAGTCATCGCGATCTCTTTCAGCGCGCTTGCGTTTTTTGACTCCCCTTTCTATCGTTCCTTTCGAGTAATCTAAAATTTTTCTTTTTAAGGATTGCTTCTGTGCCGGAGTCTGTTCTTAAATTTTTTTCTTCAGAAGCTCAATCTTTTTGGAGTTCAAGTATCTGTTGAGTTATATTTAAAGAAAAAGTGGGGAAACTTCCCCTGCAATAGTTACTTTAAATTCAGAACCCTTGATTTCCTCCTCTTCCATTTTTTTCTTCTTCTCTTCTGCCTGCTTCTCCATTTGCTCCCTCATCCTTTTCTGCTTCTTCTCCTCTTCTCCCTTCCTTCTCCTTTCCTCTTCTTTCATCCTCTCCTTCTTCTCTTCCCCCTCTTTCTTCCTTTTCTCCTCAAGAATTTTACGATTTTTGTCCTCTTGCGCCCTCAGCTGCCTCTTCTCCTCCTCCTCTACCTTCCTCCTCTTCTCCTTTTCCTGCTCCTCCTCTTCCTTCCTCATCTTTTCCTTCCCCTTCGTCTCCTCTTCCCTCCTCCTCTTCTCCTGCTCCTCCTCTTCTCTTCTCCTCCTCTTCCCTCCTTCGCTTCTCCTGCTCCTCCTCTTCCTTCCTTCTCTTCCCCTTCTCCTTCTCCTCCGCAGCAGTGGCAGCTCTCAGCAGCTCTTCTTCTTCTTCTTTCACTTTTAATTTTCTCTGCTGTTTTTTTAATTTTCTCTTTTCTCTTCTCTCTCTTCTTTTTTTCTTTATTTAGCCTTCAGTGTGTTCTTAGTCTCTATTTTTCAATTTTTCTTTCTAGCTGATAAACATATGTTCTCAAGTACTGATTTTCATTCCTCAAAACTTTAATTTCTTCAGCTTGTTCATCCCGTGGTGGTGGCAAATAACCTGCAATAGTTGGTTCTTGTTCACTCGTTCGTTTCTCAACTATTTCGGCTGCTTCTGGTTCCGTTTCCGTCGGGATGTTAGCTTCATTATGTGTATATTCTTGTTCTTCTTCCTCCTCCTCCTCTCCTCCTTCAACAGGAAGGCCAATCATATTTCTTTCATCATTAGAGATGTTGGCCATTCGACACAAAATCTAAAAAAAAATTAAACTGAAATCTTAAAGAAATCTTATAGTTGTACCGCAGATGAATGAAACATTTATTAGAATAGCTAACAAGAAACTGCAACCTAGGACGCAGTTATAAGCATTAAATCAGACAAATAATTCCTTACTGCGACCATGGTCGCACCACAAATCAATGGAATAATTATAACTGCGACCATGGTTGCAGTTTATTTACAACGACTTATCAAGGAAATGCGACCATGGTCGCACACAATTGTGCTGCACATAAAATGAACTGCGACCGAGGTCGCAGTCTATTTTAATGTATAAAATTTTAATCAACAGTTTATGGTCTTTAATATTTAAAAAACTTACGATATGTGCGTCAAGCTCATTTAGATCAAGTTCAAGCAGAGCTCTGTTAATGTTTTGGAGGTCCCATCTTACTGCGCGTGGGGTTTTGTCCTCCAAACCAGACCTCGGCTCAAAATAAGAGCCCTTTCACAGAGCCAATACTGCAAAATGCATAATTACATTAGTTTACACAAATATTCACAAGATATCAGGAAATTTCATACAATGTTTACCAAATATGATATTCATACTTACAATAATTTGCACGGAGCATCCTTGCAACTCGTACGTGGTGTGCTTGAAGATGTCCATTGACTCAATCAGGAATTGCCAAACAGCTTTAACCCAGCATATTGTCCTCATCAGCTGCATATTGACAATCTGTTCCACAATATACCACGACACCGTGCATTTACTACAAGAAAAGAAGAGAGTGGCCGACATATATAGGATGATTAATGTCGTAAAGTCTTGAGCTGCAAGTCTTTGTCTGTCTCTTATAATTTCATTTAAAGTCACTTACTACTCAAGCTGTTCATCCTTGGTCACATCTAATTCACTCATCCTTCTTTTCTTGACTAGAAGTTCATCCAAAGCTTCTTTAATAGATACTTTCGTGATCTTCTTTATATTAGGAAAATAATGTTTTATAACCTCTCTGTCCTTCATTATACACATCTTATTCATAATAAAATCCGCCCCAATGATAGGTAGACCAAAAGTTAGGGCAACATCCTCCATTGTTAACTCAATTTGTTTGCCCCCAATTCTAAAGGTCCTTGTATCCCTATCATACTGGTCTATAATTCTCAGTACACTGATATTTGATTTTAGACCTTTTTCACCTCCAAATTCCTCATTGTAGAAGGCCATGAAGATTGGGCCAAATGAGGTCTTCTTCATCGCATTTATGAAATCGCCCTGAATGTGCTTTTTGAATGTCCTAATGAATTCGCACATAGGCTTTAGGCTCGATCTCAGAGGACGAACCTTCACTTGTTGTTTACCTATAGATGAAGAAACATTAAAAATATTAATTTAATGTTTATTTAAAAATTAAAAGAAAATAAGACTGCGACCTTGGTCGCAATAGAATTTAATAAATTATAATTCACTACGATCTAGGTCGATTGATATTTTATACTGTGACTCCGGTCGCAATTTTTTAATTAAACAAAATAATTCACCAATTATATCGTACATCGATCAAGGTCGCAATGTAATATTTTAGTGTCCGGTTAATCCAATCTAGTAGAATATAATACATCGCGACCAAAGTCACAATGCAATTTTGCAATAAACCTAAAAAATTTACCATGAGGAGACCTCATCATACAGCGACCAAGGTCGCAATATTCAATCACGGTAACCTAGGTAACAGATTGCGACCATACCCCAACAAGGAGAGATTGAACATCAATATTGTGACATCTCAAATAACTTTTAAAATTCTGCGACCAATGTCGCATACATATAGAACGCTAATTGAAACAACTGCGACCCAAGTGCCTAAATCTAGAAGGCTAATTGAAACAATTGCGACCCAGGTCGTCAGAAAAGAGAATGAAAAATAAATAATTTTTAAAACTCTGCGACCAAGGTCGCATACATCTAGAAGGCTAATTCAAACAACTGCGACCCAGGTCGTCAGAAAAGAGAATGAAAAACAAATAATTTTTAAAACTCTGCGACTAAGGTCGCATACATCTACAACACTAATTGAAACAACTGCGACTCAGGTCGACAGAAAGGAATGAAAAATTAAATAATTTTTAAAACGCTACGACTAAGGTCGTATACATTTACAACGCTAATTCAAACAACTGCGACCCTGGTCGATAGAAGAGGAAATGAAAAAACTAGAAAAAATTGGACCTTTGTCGCTGTGTTACAAAATTTATAAATTTAAAAGCGATTCATGATCTCAAATTTGCGAATCTCTCTCTTATTTGCGACCATGGTCGCAAGTTTTCAAAAAAAAACTGAAAGAAATGGAATCAAATTTGAAAAAAAATATAACTATTAAAATTTACAAACCCTAAAAAAAATTTGCTTTTGTTTCCCCATTACCTTTTTTCGCGGATGATTTCTTTGGTGCCATATGTAGCAAATATATTTTTAAAAAACTAAGAAATATTGTGAAACAATAGCACTAATCTCTTCAGAATGATCAATTGAAAATTTTGATCTGTAAATTTTTTTGAAAGGAAATGTTTTACATACGGTAAAAAGTTGTGAGGGAGGGTATTTTCGTCAAAGACACTGTTGAGGTGACTGATAGTAATTTAGGCGGGATTTCTCTAATTTTTGTCCGCCAAAATTAATGTCAATTTTGTGGCTATTATGTTGCCACGTCCCGCCGGCTGAAAAACTCTCTCAGCCGTCAGTTGAGATACAGTAACCCTATATATATATGTATACATATATGTGTGTGTGTGTGTGTGTGTGTCTATATATATATATATATATATATATATATATATATATATATATATATATATATATATATATATATATGTATATGCACATATATATGTATATGTATATGTATATGAGGTTACAGAGACTTATGAAGAAGTTACAAACCTGGCTCAGGAAAAAGAAAGCAATCAAAGCAGGAAAGAGAGATACAATCCTGTGCATACGAAGGATTGTTTCCAAGCTATATATGTAGAAGTTGGCCTTGACAGTGATGATTTCAGAGCTTAGCATATGTTGCTTGAAGATTCAAAAGTTACGCTCCCACCAGATGGACCATACTACCGCTGCAGTAGCATCTCAAGTGTGCCTGCTCAAGGGGCTAATGTGCTGGGTGCTTCCCCAGCCTTCCCAAAGATCTTGAACTGATGAAGGCTAGGTAAGGATTTTGAATTTCATTCTGAATGTGTACCATATGGATAATGGGAAAGGGTATTAGAGCATGACATGGTGCACAATATCTGCTTGTGTGTGGTAAAGCACATAGTCGAAAACTGGACATATAGAGCGCCATGCTAGGAAAGAGGCTGTCGGCATATTACTTGCGGAAGCATCAATAAGCTGGGGAGGCAGTAGGTGTACGTATAAAGTTTTGATCGTGAAGAAGCTTCAAGAGTGGAGGCCCCGGAGTATGCTACCTAGAGAGGCGGTAAATGTATGAGACTGCAGAAGCTGTGGTAACTGCTCTAGTGCGAAAAAACGCTCAGGTGAAAGAAGAATAAGGAAATGTATAGTCCAGCCCTCTCCAATATGATGGTGCAAGTCAACCAGCGCATTTGGAAACAAAGCAATATCGACATAGAAGGGAAAGCTGTACAAAGTGGTTGATCTTCGATCACCAGTTTGTCCAGAATTTGGTATCATCTCCCCTACCAGAAACAAGATGTGATCCCAGGTGAAAGGAATCAACCGACTGAAGAATGCCTTTGCAGAAAGTCCACCTTCTTTCTTCGGGGAGCAGAGCGTTTCCCACTTGACTTACAATGTGCTCTTGCAGCCTCACGGCATCCTCTCTAGAAGAACACACAGTGGATTTGGTCAGTCTTGTTCATAAGCCACAGTGGGAGATAAATTTAGGACATATGGTTGCGTGGTAACTTGTGAGGACTGAGTTGAACAATATCAGCCTGCCCCATATAGATAAGGTCACTCCCTAGCAAGGTCAAGCTGGCCTTGATGTAGGGCTTCGAAAATGGCAAGGAAGTTTGGTTGGGGCATGGACAAGAAATGCTCTAGAACCTCATGCTAAAAACAATTAGGACCAGGAGCTCCATCTGCGCCAAGTGCAAAAACTGTCAATTTGATTTCTTTCCTCCACAGAGAGAGGCTCCTCAAGGCCCTTGGCATGCTAATTAGTGCTAGGATAAATTGTATTCCAGTCAAGTTGGCGGAAGAATCTGTTGCGCCCTCCGGAGGAATTCCAGCAGTAAAGACACGCCAATCACCCAAGATCAGCATTCCAACACCGAGTCAATTACGACTAATTAGCATGAACACAAACAAAAGAGCAAGCGAGAACAAATGATATTAATGAGGTTCAACTTGCCTACATCCTCAGGGCAGAAGGGAGAAGATCTTATTCAACCAACATAGTTACAAGGGTTACAAAAATGATCAGAAGATTCAACTAGACAAACTATGTACTAGGCTGTAAAAATCTCACAAACAACAAACCTATAACTCTCATATAATTTACCTTTCTCAAAAGGTTACCATCAATGAGAACAATACTCCATAATATATAGCCAGAGAAACAACCAATAGAAGAAAACCCAAATTAGATCGAAATCCAATTTAAAAAGCAGAAACCTAAGACCAACTTGTATTGCGCAGAAACCGTGTTGCGGTCCACTGCTAACCCAATTTGTTCTGTTCAGTCTGTGCAGTCTTTTCTGGTTGACCGATTGCAAACTCTGTTTTTTTTCCAACCTTCTGGCCGGTCGACCGGGTGGTCTACCAACTACAAAATCTGTTTTTCTTAACCTTCTGGCCGGTCGACCCGGCGGTCGACCGCCTGCTTCCTTCTATTTCAAACACGCACCTCGTGCACATGCGATCGATCGGGCGGTCGACCATGCTGCTTCTTCTCTGCTATTGCACGGAGTTTTAAAACTCTCTCAATCTTTTACTTTTAATCTTCTCTCACAATTCTCCACCTCGGTGAAGATTTTTCAAATTTGAGCTAAGCACAATGAATCAATCAATATTGACTCATCCAACCGGCTGCACCATTACGGCTGCTAACGTACCTCCTGCCCAAGGGATCAAGCCTCACGTGAAAGTACACCTAGAGGGGGGTGAATAGGTGTACGGCTAATCTAATGGTCAATTAAATGCGAAAATTAAAAACTTAATTGCAATTACACTTAATGCAACCAACGAGTGTAGCCGAATTTTCGATGAAGGGCTCTGGACTAACTTCTCTTGATTCCTCTGAATAAGAGTTGAGGCGCTATATGAAGCTCTCGTGGTTAAGCACAAGTGAGGCACACACAAACAAGCCAAACATATAATGAATAAGCAATATGAAATGATGCAAGGCACAATAGCAAAGAGAGAAAGAGAGAGAGAGAGAGTAAGAGTCAATGGATCAAACGCAAACACCACGATATGTTTCGAGATTCGAGCACACAGCTCTACGTCCCCGCCTTCACACAAAAGGATTTTCACTAACTCTGTCCACAAAGGACTCCCACACATGGAACCTCCACCGAGGATTTGAGGCAATACAATAACCGAGAGTACACAACTCCTCTCTTTATAAACACAACCTCTACACTTAGAGGTTAGGCACAAAGCCACCACAAATCGATCACCTCACAACTTGGGGGATGGGCACAAAACAAACCAATCAACCTCTCACTAGAGGGATAGGGCACAAAGCCACCACTCCACAAATCAAACTCTACACAAGAGGGATAACACAAAGTAGGAGGGTTTACAACTTGGTGATCAAAAGACCACAAACCAAATCTTTTCCATAAAAACAAGGATCCTATAGAGAGGATAGAATGATAAGCTCAAGTGTGAAAAACAAGTATTTTTTTAACAAAGAAAATCACTTAGGAAACTCTCCAAAAAGATATAGAATTTTTAGATCAAAAACAATTCCCAAAAAACTATTTTCTTTAAAATATCAAACTACTTTTAAAAACAATTGAAGATCAAATCTTTGAAGCTCTAAAACTCTTTTTAAAACTTGTGAAAACACTAGAGAATGGGAGAATTTTGCTCTTGAAAGTCTTAACAAAAACTGGCCTCAAAGGGGGTATTTATACCTCCAACAAAAATTCTGCCCGTTGGCTGCTGACTAGGCCAGAAATGGCCTTCCGGTCGACCGGCCGGTCGACCGGCCAACGGTCAAAAATTTGACCGTTGAGCCTGCTGGTCGACCGCCCGGTCGACCGTGCTAATCCAGAGAGCAGATTGCTCTCTGGCCGATCGACCGCTCGGTCGACCGTGCCTTGCTCACGGTCGACCGCCCCCACCCGAGAGTGAGGCACTTGCAGTCGGTCGACCGCTCGGTCGACCGACTCAAGTAGCTGGTCAGCGTGCACATCTTTGTGCACGTCGGTCGACCGACTCTGGGTCCGGTCGACCGGTCCGGTCGACCGCCAGAGCCTGGCAGGGCTGATTATGGGACTGAAAAACTTGGTTTTTTTATCCTAAAAAATCCCATAAAATTTCTAAAAATCCACAAAAATAAGTTTAGTATATTACATTGATATACAAACTTGTTTGAGTAAAAATCAAACCATGTTACAAACATTTTGAACTCTTTTTGTGTTATGAAAATTTTGCCGAAAACCAAAAACTGTATTTTCTAAAACTTGAATTTTTCAAATGGAATCCGATTTTTCAAAACTCATCCAAATACAAAAACATGATATAGAAACAACTTTTAAGGCATGTTGTATATGGATATAATCCAATATACATATAAAATATATATCATAGTTTTTGAAAATAAATCCAAAAACAAGTTTTGTTAAAATACAAAACCTAAATTCATGAATAGGCATATCAAAATAAGTTTGTCTAAGTATATGAAGCATACATGTATATAGAGCAAATCTAATATACATTAAACCATGTAAACTTGTTTTGATTCTATCTATTCATGAAAACCAAGATCGGTTAAACCAAAAATCGAAAACCAAAACATGAAACTTAAACAAGTGTGTGTATTGTGAACTTGAGCATATCACACTATCTAGTCTTTACAAATGGATCTAAAACATAAAATAAATACGGTACCGAAGTCTTCTTGACGAACTCTGTCTTCAAGCCGGCTCGATCCAAATTTGATCCACCGAGCTTGACTCCACCGAGTGCAAGATTGAACTTTGTCGCTCGGGCTCTTGAATCACCATGTGAGAAGCTCCAAAATACCTTTGTTGAAGCTAATCACCTACTAATATCTTGGTTAAAAATCTGAAACTAAACATCACAAGATTATTAGTAAACATAACTACATGAGTTAATTATCATCAAAACTAGAGTGGAAGGCCTCTGGGCCAACAATCTCCCCCTTTTTGATGATGACAAAACTTATGGAGTTATATATGCATGGATTAAAGTTAAGCTTCAAGGAAGCTCCCCCTTAACTCATGCATAGTAATAAACAATAAATATATGCAATGAATACTAAATATGGATATGCATCAATATGCATAAAACAAACATATGTATCAAAAACCTTCTTCTTGTTTAAACTCTAAAAATCATGTTCTCATAAACTCAATATATGCAAAAACAAAAACACACATATGCATATATAAACTCAAAATCTTTCTCGACCGTGCAAATCCAGAGAGCAGATTGCTCTCTGGCCGTCGACCGCTCAGTTGACCGTGCCTTGCTCACGGTCGACCGTCCGGTCGACCGCCCCCACCCAAGAGTAGGACACTTGCAGTCAGTCGACCGCCCGGTCGACCTGCTCAAGTGGCAGGTCAGCGTGCACAACCTTGTGCACGTCGGTCGACCGGTCCGGTCGACCGACTCTGGGTCCGGTCGACCGACTCTGGGTCCGGTCGACCGCCAGAGCCTGGCAGGCAGCATTAAGGGACTTAAAACTTGGGTTTTTAATATCCTAAAAATTCCCATAAAATCTCTAAAAATCTACAAAAATAAATTCAGTATAATACTTTGAAAATCAAACACGTGTGAAAAATTTCAACACATATTTCAAACTTTTTGAACCATTTTTGTGTTATGGAAATTTTGCCGAAAACCAAAATCCATATTTTCCAAAACTTGAATTTTTGAATTGAAAATTCGTTTTATCCAAAAACTCATCCAAACACAAAAAAATGATATGAAACAACATTGAAGCATGTTGCATATGGATATAAGTCCAATATATATGAAAGATATACATATCATTGTTTTTGATATTAAATCCGAAATTATGTTTTGTTAAAATACCAAAACTTAAATACATGAATAGGCATATCAAAATAAGTTTGTCTAGGATATGAAGCGTACATGTATATAGAAAAAATCTAATATACATTAAACCATGTAAACTTGTTTTGAATCTATCTATTCATGAAAATCAAGATCGGTTAAACCAAAAACTGAAAACCAATAAACATGAAAACTAGAAACAAGTGTGTGTGTTGTGAACTTGAGCATATCACACTATCTAGTCTTTACAAATGGATCTAAAATAAAAACTAAACTAAGTACCGAGGTCTTCTTGTAGAGCGCCGTCTCCAAGTCGACTCGATCCAAACCGTGATCCACCGAGCTAGACTCCACCGAGTTGTTGAAGCTAATCACCTACTAATATCTTGGTTAAGAATCTGAAACTAAACATCACAAGATTATTAGTAAACATAACTACATGAGTTAATTATCATCAAAACTAGAGTGGAAGGCCTCTGGGCCAACAATCTCCCCCTTTTTGATGATGACAAAACTCATGGAGTTATATATGCATGGATTAAAGTTAAGCTTCAAGGAAGCTCCCCCTTAACTCATGCATAGTAATAAACAATAAATATATGCAATGAATACTAAATATGGATATGCATCAATATGCATAAAACAAACATATGTATCAAAAACCTTCTTCTTGTTTAAACTCTAAAATCATGTTCTCATAAACTCAATATATGCAAAAACAAAAACACACATATGCATATATAAACTCAAAATCTTTCTCCCCCTTTTGTCAATCATCAACAAAGGGGTCAAAGAAAAACAATATTCTCAATCAAAACAAAAACTTTCTTGATACCAATTGAAAGAAAGAAAAAAAATATATCAATTGAGTACATCATGATATCAATGAAATATACCAATTGAAAGTACATAATTGAAAGTAGACAATGTGGTATATAAAACAAATATAGATTTAAATACTAATTGATACCAATTGTAAATAAATACCAATTAAATACCAATTGTAAGTAAATAAATCATTTCTAGCAATTTAACCAAACATTTTGATATCAATCAAACATACCAATTGAAAGTAAAACTTATATTTAATCTTGATACCAATTTGTAAAGATTAGTACCAATTGAAAATAATTTTCATTAAAAGCATATGATACCAAAAATAATCAATATTCTTTTTCAAGCATTTTTACCATAAAGTGTGGGAGTAGAATACCAAAACCAATTGAAAGGTGAAATACCAATTGAAAATAGAAACATGAATTTTCTCCCCCTTTATGAAATACCAAATAAAATAATGCATAAGCTTGTATATGATACCAATTGAAACATAATCAATTGAAATAAAATAGTCATTTAAGAATTCAAGCTTAGCATAGCTAAAATTTGTGCTAAAAAATATAGAGATATAGTAAGCACAAATAAAGCATATATATATGTATGAAAAATTAAATACCAATCGAAATTGATACTATTTGAAATTGAAAGCATACATATATAAAAACATATGAGTATACAAAAGAATGTCAATAGTGATACCAATTGAAAAAAATCCAATGATACCAATTGAAAACATAATAAGATCAAGTGTATAACTCATATTTCCTTCCACCCATTTCATGCACATGTTTAAAAGGATTTTCAATAATAAGCATATAAGGCATGATCGCCCAACCAACCGCCCGTGTATGGGTAGGGTTTTCAAAAGTAGGTTTGAAAAGCTCTACCTTAATGAAGAATACGAATTAGTTATATGAAAAATTTGTAAACTAGTACGAAATCCTTCAAGTAAGGAATAAAACAAAATTATATTCCATGAAAACTATGTAAATCACATGATCACTAAATACTCGAAATCTATAAAGCATAAATTATACTCATGAATACAAAATCATGAGAAATCAATAAATAAAGTGAGTGTACAAGTGTAATGTGAAACATATAATCATGAAAATAGTCAATTAAGCTCAATATAAAATTCCTTAAAACATGAAAATTATTAAAACGATTTAATCTTCAAGGCATATGTATGTCTTGTACAAACTAAAGAATACATACATATCCAAACATAACGAGTCCTCAAAGTATATGCATGAAGGCAAGTGGCTCAAAGGATGTATATGTATAGATAATAGTTTAGACAAAATAGACATATACATGAAGTTAAACATATAAACATGTATAAAATGAGAATACAAGTCAAATGTATAAATCATCAAAACTAGGCTATACTAGTACATCTAATAAGTACAAATGAGCGTTCAAGCACTAACATGTAATAATCTATTTGTGGCTCATTAGTTGTACAAGTATATATCCAAGTCTTAATGAAAACAAACATCTAAACATATATTCAAATCATGAAGCCTCAATACAAAAACTCATATGATTATTATGTCAAATGCACATGCATTAGATTTATGATATACATGATAGCTAAACTAAAGTGAGAACACTAAATATGGGTCCATATAAATATGAGTGTCTCAAATACTATACATGTATGTCATAAACCTAATTATCATGGCATTTAAAATACTAATCATGAAACATCAAATATGCTAAAAATGAATGACATTAAAGCATGTAAACATAATGAGGAGTAAGAGATCGTTACCAAAACTTAGAAGGCAACTCTCCAAGTCTTCAAAACAAGGTGGTCCTCCCACCAAACTCCCCTTGAAAGTGATGCATCCAAATAGTCCTCTTTTAAGCTCGGAACGCATCCACTTCAAGGCACCAATACTCTCACGTCATGCGAGAGCCCACACCTACATCAAATACAATAGGGGTGGTCTTTGGTACCCACACTCTTTTGGGTCCATGGGGGTTAGCTCCTTTCCTAACCCAAACAAATTTAGTTGCTAAATTTTTCATCATATATCTTATCATAGCAAAATTTAGCAAGGTGGCCCTTACGTCCACAATGTGTACAAGTGTACACATGAGCATACATCGTGTTGTGTGCATGAACGTGCGAAGCATGTGTATGCCGTGGATGGTGTGCATGTAAAGATGAAACTTGTTTCTTTCGAAACATAGATTCCAAACGTGTATGGTTCAAAGCACAATGGCTCAAAGTGGAGCCCAAACAATCCACATTCTTCTTAAGCATAGATATATCATTTTCAATTATAGAAGAAGTGCATGCAATAGGTGAGCTAGATGAAGAGGCTACACTAGCATGGCAAACATGTGAATCTATATTATTTTTTCAAAATTCATTTTTCTTTAAGCAATCTTTTAATTCTTGTGAAATCAAATTTATTTTATTTTTCAAAGAATTATTCTCTTTTAATACAAAATCAAAATTTGAAGTTAAATCCTCATTTTTCTTCAAAATATATTCACAATCATTTTTATTTTTCAAAATTTTGTTTTCATTAAGTGCAAGATCAAGTTGGGATTTAAGTGAGTCACTTTCACTTGAAATCTCTTCCCTTTCTTGCAAAATATTCTCAAGTCTAGAAGATAAATTTTTATTTTCTTCTTTTAAATCAAGACTTTTTTTTTTCAAAAGTTTGTATTTTGAAATCAAATTTTCACAATTTTTAGCAAGTTCATCATTCATGACTTGTGCCTCTAAACACTCATTGCAATATGAACTAGTGCTAGTATCTAATTGAGATTCCGATTGTACCTCAAGGGAGTCATTCTCTTGGACGATGAAGCAATGTTCATCGGACTCGTCTCTCCTAGATCTCCTCTTCTTATTGATAAGCGTTGGTAGCTCGGAGAAGTCAAAATGCTCCATACTGTAAAAGCGGACTCATAGTGAGAAAACACATGTAAATAATCTTTATGAAGAGATGCTCTAAGTGCCTTTAGGGCTATTGCATTGGCCTCTATATGCTTGCTATCATTAGGGTAGGATTCCTTGGTAATGGCAAGGTAAACATGCAAGCCTAGGACTTTTAAATGACAACTCATAAGAACCTTCCATATGTCAAGTCTAGAGATATCAAACTTGGGAAGGACATCTATGAGTACAAAATATATGTGTGCAAATGCAAATGATAGATTAGCTAACCAAGATCACACTCCTAGGTGGTTAAACCAAATATCAGGAGCGTAGGCTCTGATACCAATTGAAAGTACACCTAGAGGGGGGGGGGTGAATAAGTGTACGACTAATCTAATGGTCAATTAAATGCGAAAATTAAAAACTTAATTGTAACTACACTTAATGCAACCAACGAGTATAGCCGAATTCCCGATGAAGGGCTCTGGACTAACTCCTCTTGATTCCTCTGAATAAGAGTTGAGGCGCTATATGAAGCTCTCGTGGTTAAGCACAAGTGAGGCACACACAAACAAGCCAAGCATATAATGAATAGCAATATGAAATGATGCAAGGCACAATAGTAGAGAGAGAGAGTAAGAGTCAATGGATCAAACGCAAACACTGCGATATGTTTCGAGGTTCAAGCATACAGCTCTACGTCCCCGCCTTCACACAGAAGGATTTCCACTAACTCTGTCCACACAGGACTCCCACACAGGGAACCTCCACGAGGATTTGGGGCAATACAATAACCGGGAGTACACAACTCCTCACTTTACAAACACAACCCCTACACTTAGAGGTTAGGCACAAAGCCACCACAAATCGATCACCTTACAACTTGAGGGATGGGCACAAAGCCAACCAATCAACCTCTCATTAGAGGGATAGGGCACAAAGCCACCACTCTACAAATCAACCTCTACACAAGAGGGATAACACAAAGTAGGAGGGTTTACAACTTGGTGATCAAAAGACCACAAACCAAATCTTTTCCATAAAAACAAGGATCCTATAGAGAGGATAGAATGATAAGCTCAAGTGTGAAAAACAAAGTGTTTTTTTAACAAAGAAAATCACTTGGGAAACTTTCCAAAAGATATAGAATTTTTAGATAAAAAACAATTCCCAAAAGACTATTTTCTTTGAAATATCAAACCACTTTTAAAAACAATTGAAGATCAAATCTTTGAAGCTCTAAACTCTTTTTAAAACTTGTGAAAACACTAGAGAATGGGAGAATTTTTTCTCTTGAAAGTCTTAACAAAAAATGGCCTC